>OZ029923.1:12863328-13110828 GCA_964023275.1 Norana najaformis
TGAAGTCCACAGTCATTAGTTTGCCGGTTATCGCCGGAATGAGACAATATCGAGAATGTGTAGTTAGATGCTTTGCTTGTGGCATTTAGTGCAGGTGCAATCGGTAAAACAGTCGGCAGAGGACACCAAAAGCGTAATTAATGCCGAAAATGTGATGAGTTATTGGTCGGTTCCTCCGGCTGTGGTTCACGACCTGTGATGGACCTTGAAATGACCGCCGCCGCGTGTTTAGTGACAGCGAGGAATCTGATTTCATAGTCCGATGGTTTGTTTAAACCGATCGTTACAGCCAAAAATCGAACGGACCGATTTTATGCAAATGTAGCGTAGGCTTACTTGCATCTTGTGAACTGACATTCTGTATGTTGACCTTATTGCGGCTTGGCTTTGGTGCCCCATCGGTTGATGCCCTGTGCATTAGACAACGGCGCATTAGAAGTTACTAACTACAATGACAATTACTTGACCAGCGGATTCGACTAACAAAGAGGTGAGTATGTTATTTAATATCTGAAAGAATCTACATTAGGTTCACAGCGCAGTCATGGCGAAGTTGTTCCCTGTTAGGTATGTTCATGTAGGTAGGCCAGTAGGACTAACGGCAAACGGCTATACTTTGCCTGTTCTTGCCGACTTCACACCGTCATCATCGTCATCATCATCACCATCATCATTGTCATCACCACCACCGCACCATCATCGTCATCGGTTCCATATGCTAGCCATTTGCCAGCAATGGATGTGAATAGCTGGTATATGATCGTTATTATAAATATACTACCCTAAAAATTATTTCTAGTCCATATCTTTACCTGTCTCTTTGAGAGGTCCTAAAAAGGTGCCAGAAAAATCCGCTGCCAAATATACCGGTATACATGCACATGTAGATACATACTCGAAACTAAGCTTTCTTTCAAAAGTGATCGAGAAAGCTGTGTTTATGGTAGTGCGGGTGTTTAGCGTTCTTTGCCAGACATTACATAGTCATCTTTACTTGGTGGCTTAATAAAGCTCAAGCTGCCTGTATTGGGAATAAATTTAGGAAATTCAGGTTCTAATGTGCAGGCCTGGCTGCCAGAAATGGAATGACTGAAGATTTACGGGAATAGGCGCTTTGAACTACTTACTTTAAGCTATCATCAGGTAAAATTTTAAGCCATTTGGGAACAGTGGGTAAATCTTCAGTTGTACCCCAGGAACTCTCTACCTACAGTCTTGAAAGAGACAGTGACTCTGGAATGTTTACGATGATTTAAGATGCACTCGTTTCCACTGGTTTTCCAGAAGATAACATAATGCACTGTTGGTCACTATGAGTTTGTTGCATTGGAAATGTGCAGTTGCATCTGTTGTTATATTTCAGAGATCATACTTACTGAAGGAAAAGATGGATTCAAAACGGCATTCATGCGCATCGGAACATGACAGCCTGACTCTTGACGTTATATCTGATGAAACAAATGCCAGCATCATTGTTCAGGATGTAGAACCTGCACAGAACGGCGAGGTTGTTGTAAAAGCCGATGAATCTGTTTGTCCAAAGAATATCTGTGGTTCTTGGAGCAGCATGGTCATAGTGGTTGCATCGTTTCTGAGCTGTTGCGTTGTTGGTTGCATCTTCATCAGTTTCTCTATTCTCTACATGTCTTTTGTTGAACATTTTAATGCAGAAAGTGGTGCCACAGGTTGGATCGGATCATTATTTCTAGCAACAGGAAACATATTAGGTAAGAGTTGTAAGATTATGCTATGATGTAATTTGAATAAGTGAAATAATACTTCACTTATTGCACTCAGGAATGAAAATTGATAGTGTCACAAGCAGTGGATAGCAGAATCGAAAGGGATAGCCCAAGAGAACAAAGGTTCCTGCTAATGGGTCATCCCTCTTATTGAATCTATTATCTTATTTCGTGACGTCTACAATGCCATTATTATGATGCACAAAGCATGAATTGATAGTTGCTTCTAGTGAAATTATAAATATTTTGAAGAAGTCCCATTGAATTCTAAAAGGCTGAGTGGACCATAAATTGAGCGCCGTAGTACGGTCGAGGCCTAGAAAAGGGCACCGTACATGTACAGAGCATCAGTCGATGGCGCTGAGCAGTTGTGAATGAAGGACTTGCTCAAGGTCCATGCATAGGAACCACCTCAGGGGAGGCTTAAACCTGTACTGTCTGTGTTATAAGCTGAGCGATTTTTACCAACGAGCTTCAAACCATGAGCTTCATAAATCAAACTCTACATGCGTAGGCATCTATGCTTGCTAGCATGGCTAAACCAAGCCTCTGAAGTATGACTTTTTAGAAATGTACTAATGTTAATTAAGCTTTCAAACACAGTAAGATTTCACAGATCTTAAAAAATCATGACTTAGGCAAACGTGTTTGGCACGTGCTCTTAAACAGTATTTAAAACATTCCAATACCAACTTAAGCCAGCTTGTAAGCTTTTGTTTCATTTGATTCAGCTCAACATACATCTTCTGTTTATGTTTACATCACATCTGTTTAGATCAGTTTGAATCTAACTGTTAGATAGACATGTATGCAGCATTCTTGGGAACTTTGAACAAGTGCTGAATAAATGTTTTGATGCCTGCGGCTTCAGTTACTTAGTCTCTCTCCTACCCAGTCTCGCAAACGCCTGAAATCCTTTTTGTTTGTTCAAGTCAGGAGCGCCACTGTTTCCTAAGTGGCGCTTTATAAATGTTCGTTTACAATTACATACATTTTGATTTGTTCGTTTCAGGAATAGTTCATAGTGTTTTCATCAAATTCTATGGCTGTCGTTTGGTGGCTGTTGTTGGTGGATTCACTTGGTTCCTGGGCCTTGCAATCAGTTCTCTGGCACCTAGTGTCAGTTTCCTGTATTTCAGTTATGGCCTAATGGCAGGTACGGTTCTCTTGATCGTCTCAACGTAATTCAGTTTTCTTCTGTTTTAGTCTTTTGATTATGTAAGGTGTTGAAGCAGATTGGTTGCAAAACTTGTGATGGACAGAGATGGATGGAGATTCTGCAGGGAGGACTAAGTACTAACTAAATACATGTATCAGTAACAGTCATGACAGACGTATATCTTTCAACTGATGTCCAATTATGAGAATAATTATCTCACACGACAAAACATCCTTATAATGATGTCTTTGAGAAAAAAATCAAGTACCGGCTTATAACGTGGTAACACTATAATGCAGTCCTGTTCTAATGCTGAATAACAGTTCATTTGGGCTGCAATGTTGACCATTTTGCACTGTGAATGTAAAAAATGATTGTTCTTAAATTAACAGTGTAATTTATTTTAAAATTTCAGTGAAACTTAGACTCTTTTAATCATGACTAAATTTCAGATTATAAGCAGTCTTTTTGAAAAATAATGTTACAGTGACATCATTTGTAAGAAAGTACCCTTTGCAAAACACCAATCATTTGGTAAGTGATGCTGTCCTAAGTCAGTGGCCTTTAGGTCAGAAGGAGGACTGAATTTCTATACTGATGACTGGCATTAAGAGGAGGTGATATAGGGGTGATGACTACTAGTGAAATCTGTATGTAAGAAAGCTGTTAGTATTGCCTGTGTTTTGTTAGCAGAGCAGTGCTATGCCAGTTATACGGCACATTTAAGAACTGCTCTAAAATCGTGATGTTAGAGCTCAAGAAGAATGTTGTTCATAGTTGACTGATTCTCATAGGGCTAGAAAAGGTCTCTGCTGGCAGTCACTTGAAGACATGAAGAGAAATTACTGTCAGAATATTTTTTATATAGAGGGCTTGAGTACTATAAGTGCCTGGGTTTAGGGTTTGAGTGTAGCTGCTTTGTTACTAGTGGTTGTTTGTTTTATTATCAATTATCAGAAATAATGATTCTTATAATTTAGGAAGTTTTAATTGTGCTCAGAAAACAGAAACAGCCTCAAAGAAGCAAATAGTTTTGGACTGTTTAGAGTCAAAATATGTCTGCATGAAATGAGTTCTCCAACAGGAACTATTTTCAATATAATATAGGTTTGTATTGTAATCACTGGTTTTGAATTATTTCGCAAGACAGTGTTTTGCTTGTGCATATGTTAAATAGGAGTTTGAAATGGCATGAAAACTTGTTTTTTTCTGAGTTATGGATTTTTGAGATAACACACTATGTATATTAGAAGAATAAAATGTACATTGTATATAGTTTAAGATTAAAATATATATTATGTAAGTGTTAAGAATAAAACTGACCATTTTTTCAGCATATGACATGACAGACTGCAGTTTCAGTATGAAATTGTAATTGTAATTTGAAATTGTATAGCTCCTCTTCAAGATAAACTCATTGGAGGCATGCTTTGTGCTAATGATGTTAATTGTCATTAAGAAATAGTACATACTTGCATGTTGGTTACACAGTATTTTGTTGATATGTTGCTGCATTTAATTTATGTAAATTCATATTACTATGACTTAAATTTTGAAGTCTGAGTGTGGTCTTGTTCTTGTAATACAGGAATGGGCTTCAACATGATAACACTTGCCAGCTTCGTAATTGTACAGCAGCATTTTACGAAGCATCGAGCTCTTGCAGCAGGGATGTCAGCTGCTGGAATTTCAGTTGGTACACTGATTGGAGGACCTGTTGTGGGATCTCTTGTGAAACTGTTTGGGTGGAGAGGTGCGCTGTTGATCTTGGCTGGCATAGCTGCAAATTGTTCTGTTCTTGGCTGTTTTTATCGACCAGTCAGGCAGATTCAGAAATGGAGCCCTGGAAAAAACTTGGTTATCAAACTGATAGATGGCAAAGTTGAAAAGCAAAATACTGAGAAAGTGAAGAATGTGAAAGACGATGGGCTTGGCAGGGTGCTCGTCCAGCTTTGTAAGGATATGACCAACCTTAGTTTGTTCAAAAACATGGCCTTTACACTCTGCTGCTTTGGTACGTTCTTTATGAATGTTGGTTTGACTATTTTTTACCAACACACACCAAAGAGAGCAGTATTTCTAGGGATTGATAGGGAAAAGGCAGTTCTACTACCTACTGCTATTGGCATTTCAACTCTGGTTGCCAGAATCATTGGTAGTGTCGTTGGAAATCTAAGATGTACCAACAGGACTCAACAGTATGGTGTGTCTATCGCCATAGGTGGGATTCTGCTCATTGCTACTGGCAAAGTCAGCGATTTTCCCTCTATCGCTTTATTAGGAGCTGCTATTGGCTTCCTTGCAGGTAAGATCTTACTTGATTCTTGCTGAGATGAAAAAGCTGATGATGACTACAGATGATTGTTATTAGTGTAATATCATTTATAACATGTAGTTAATTACCAATAGTTAGTTTTCTGGACATTTAGATGGTGCCTTTCAAGAACCTCTTAAAGACTCTCCTCTCCAGCCCGAGTGATTCAACAGTTGAATCAGAATGAAAAGTTTATCCACGGGTAAATGTTAGCACAGTTTCTGAGAATGTATTGTCACTGTAGTTTGTCAAAATGTTACTAACTTTTCAAGGACTCAGTTTAAATGAACTTTGCATTGCGTCTGTTTAGTTTTACTTGCAATATTGCAGCAATTCCCTTAAATTTAGCGTGAGTTTCTTAACTAGACTATGTGGAGGTGTCTATTTTCTTCTGAAATCAAACTTCTTGCAATTTCCCAAGAAGAAATTCCCGTGTGTAATTTATGGCCAGAATTGAGCAAATTTAATTTAAGCAAAAGTAAAACAATAATTATGAGCTTTTTGTGAAAATATTTTGCTTCCAGTACTGAATAGAAACATGCTGCTGTGTGTGGTGACTGTGAATGCAGTTTCTAATGTACAAGACTGCAATAACTTTGAAAGGTACAGATTTCCTGCTGCCTTTATTGTGAAAAAGTGGCATGTGCTGTCCAGCAGAAAGTGACCAATGACCTGTTTAACTGTTTTGCAGGTTGTGCCCTGACTGTACAGACAACCGTCTTGTGTGACTTGG
Organism: Norana najaformis; assembly: GCA_964023275.1. Classification (NCBI taxonomy): domain Eukaryota; kingdom Metazoa; phylum Annelida; class Clitellata; order Crassiclitellata; family Hormogastridae; genus Norana; species Norana najaformis. The sequence continues at coordinate 12,869,277 of OZ029923.1, forward strand.
TTGGAGTTGAGAACATTGCTCGTGCGCAGGCATTTTTGTTGCTCTTCAATGGTGTTGGAGCGCTTATAGCTGTACCTTTGGCAGGTAAGAACAAAAAGCACCTACCACGTAGTTGTAATTGTTGGAATGCAGATACTTAAAGAAGGGGTATGCATTTTAGTTCAGCTTAGATTCTGTTGTAGATGAGGGAGAGCTGTTCAGGAAGGGGGTTACGAAATCTCCTCAGGAGACGTGAAGAGATGACCTGACAAACGGGGTGTTATTCGACAAAGGGCTGGGTTTAAGCATTAGGATGTGCCTTCTGAAAGCAGTGCCAAGTGTCTCTTTTGTCAGCATCTATTAACTTCTTGCATGGCTGGGCTTGGAACAGTTTTAGGTGGAGATGCTGCAGGATAGATGTTTGTATAAATCCTGTTACATTAAATCCCAGATAAATTTTCCACTATTGCCATGCAAAAGATCTCAGTTGAGCAACCCACCCAGTGATTCGAAAGGAAGTGCAGGCTCCAAGAGCATATCATATGCAAGACCTTTTACTGCTGACTCAGCTGTCAGCCAGATGTGAAGCCACCATCGCATCAGCCCTGAATGTGTTAAGTTGCATGGCAGTAGTTTTATTGATGATGTGATTTTCGTCTGTATTGCCTTTTCCTCACCGAGTTCACTAGCAAAATTTAGCATGAGCAACTAATCAGTATTTACACATTTTCATGCAGCATCACATGCACTGTACCAGTATTAGGTTTCTGGGTGTCGTTGGCATTAGTCTAGTTTTTTGAGTTCCATCTCATGAGCTATCATTTAAAATGTGTCGTGCATAATAAAATAGTTGATCTGTTTTTTAAATTCAGTGATGTAACCATTCTTTGTGGCTTTTTGAATGTGTTTTTTGTGAGAAATTGGCACCTACATGTTATGGACAGGTCTCTTGCTTTTTGCCTTTTTTAAATGGCCTGTGTTGGGTTTGAGCCCAGATGGCATTTTCATTGTTGTTTCTCTGTTGAAAGTTATTACACATGTGTAGCTACCATGCATAGCTAAAACCATACGTGCCACACTAAATAACATTCAAGACTTCAGTCAGTGTGTTGGATTTGTGCAAGGTCTTTAGACATGGATGCTTTGCAAGAGAGCATTCAGTTGAATAATCAATCCAATCAGTCAAGCAATCAATCACTTTGTTGTTCATGCAAATTGCCTGCAGATCCCTCTGCATTTGTGGCTGAGATGAACTGCTTGTTCATTGTTTTTACACTACTTTTGTGCACCATCACAGAGTTTATATTATTATTACCATCATTAACTCTGTTAATGATGGTAATAATAGTCACTTCTTTTCAGCTGTGGCACAATCAGTCTGGAATAGCTCTCCTCGTCTCTTCACCTTCTCACCACAACCACAACTGGAATCTTCTCCCTCAAATGGAATACTGTTCTGTTGTGCTGGGGCTGGCGGCGCTTCTGAACAGATACGTTTATGAGACAAATGTGCAGATCATTTATTATATTGCATTAGAACGTTTTAATTTGCCTGGTCACACGAGTGTTCTAACAGGTTTGAACAGATATGCGTGGCAGCCCTATGACCTGCAGAGTCATGACTACTTCCAACTTCACAGTTGTATGTTAATTATTTCCAACAATAAACAATATCATGTTTTGCTTCATTTGGCATTTTTTGTAGGTTGGATTTTTGACAAAACAAACAACTACAGCATTCCATTTTACACTGGGGGCGCTGTCCAGATTTTTGGAGGAATCTTGATCATAGTTGCTGCAGTTTTAAAGAGGACTCGCTTCAAAGAAAGTGAATAGATTTGTTGAAGAATTTAGTTTTGTTACATTGGTTGCAGTCTGTTGGTGGTTGAAATTTTGTTGAAATGTTATGGTTTTTGAAATGCTCGTGAAGTACAAAGACTGAAATAAGTATTCACGATGAAATCAAGAATGCAGAGTATCTGTGTAGCGACTGCCATGGTGAACTTGGCTCGTGTACTGTAGCACAACTTTTGAACACCCAATCTGGAAGAGCGGTAGTACATTGAACGTAACTTCAGTCTTACATCAGCACCTCATACCAAGTGTTGTAGTCATATATAGAAACATAGTTGTACATAGTCATGGGGCATGGTAGCCGATTGGACAGAGCGCTTGTAACGTGAAGAGTACGGGTTCGAGCCTCCCCTTAGATGGTTACTGTCGTACATACATAGTCATGGGGCATGGTAGCCTCCCCTTAGATGGTTACTGTGTAGGGACTTTGAGCAAGTCCTTCACTCACCGTTGCTTCATACCTCAGATTCAGATTTACTGACATTGCACGTGTAATAGACACAAAATAATAATAATAATACATACATACATTATACTCTGATGAAAGTCAGGTTTTGATAGTGATAACAAGGTGTATATATAGATATCGTACACATAATTTGTAAAAAGAATTTATGGAGTGACAGATTTTTTCAGAAGAATGGTTTACGGGAATCTGCTGGTCCCTTAGATGTTTACTCAGAGAAACAATCTGTATTGGCTCAGTGCCATGTATGTTGCTATTTGTACCAGGCAGTTACATCAGAAATGTCCCCCTATTCATGTACAGTGCAGTTCGTTTAAGACGAAAGACAGGGTACCAGTGTAAACATTTTGTCTTAACCGAATTTCGTATTAAACGTAAGTGCAGCATGCCAGCGAAAAACGCCTTATGGCTGCATGACTAACTATGCAGCAGCAAATGACGCATAACCGTAGATGATCACGGTAGGTTACGAACTTTAGCGGCCATTTTTAGACACGAGTGTCATTAAACCACTAGTCTGTTTCACGATGAAGCAGCAAGAGAGGGGTATTTTAAGGGTTTATGGAAGGGCTAAGGCCGATACATTCCATTACGAGCGACAGCGAATCCGAATTGGTTGGAAGCCTTTGAATGAGGGTACAGTACATGTAAATGTGTGTGCTGAATGATTTGCGGCAGATGCCTATGTAGTTTGCAAGGCGCTTAGGAGATTCTGGCCATTGACTAATGTCTTCTCCATATGGCAAAGACTTGTCAACGAGGATATTAGGCTACTTGAGAAGAGTTCTGAAAGTTACATGTATGTCTGATAACAGCAGGCACTAAGCTGGCTAAATGAGTCAAAGATACTTGAAGTGTCTAATGCGTCTAGCAGTAGGGCACTTCCACTGTGGTTACATATCTCACTACCATAAATGTGCTTAATGTCCTTTACTGTCAGACAAAATATACCCACGAATGAAATGGACACATTACTGCAGACAGCTATAAAAGTTTCATGCACCAACGCATTTTGACAAGCCTGATGCTGTGATCTGCGTGTCTCTTACCGTTAATCACCCAATCACAGTATAAACATGTATGCTATCTCATTCCTCGAGTGGTGACATTCTTCAAAGACCGACGCTGTCAAACTATCGTAGGCGTATACAGAAATGCGAATCCGAAACTACTGAAAGCTGCAGTTGCTGTATATCAGTCAACATTTCCTCTTATGCGACGGACTTAGCACTGAAATAAATGCACGGGACCGAAAATCATTTTCGTAAAAACCGATCTTTTTGTCTTATCAGTTTTGTCTTAAGAGAATAATTTAACGTTATTATTGATTTACATCAGCACGGACTAAGTTTTCATTTCGTAGTAAGCGATATTTTGTCCTATCCGTTTTCGTCTTAAGTGAATTGCACTGTAATTGTAAATGTATAGGTTTTATACAGCAACTGTATGCCCTCGACCCTGCTCATTTTGCAATGAATTTATCGGGTGAGATCCTTCACCACTGCTGCCCGTTTGAACGGGTGCCACGACATTTAAGGTCCCCGTGTAGGGACCATACTAGCCCGAGATTTAAATCTCTGAAATCGGCCACAATCGGGAAGCGAACCGGGGATCATCGTGCATAGAGGCTCCTTGGCGTACGCATTTACCAATGCAGCTAACTAGGCCAGTAGTATCAACCTGCAGCTTTCAGCAGTTGAGTATTTGCATTATCAGTGGCCACTTTGTTGTTGCATATAATTTTCTGTGTACTATGTGCAAGCTGGTAGTATTTACTAGACATTTTAATCTCGCATCATAGTAACATAGGCCTAATGGCTAATGCAAACTAGAAAACATTCCAAAACATCTAGCTTCAGTAGACTTTGGACAATTTCAAAGCTTTTTCGTTGACAACAGTGACATTCGTTTGTTAATCCGGTTCTATGTGTCTGGACATTCAAATTTACGCAACACCAGTTGAAATTCCCAAGAAATGGCTGTGCATGTGGCTAAGACTCAAGCTTATGCTAGCAACAACAAATAACTCTGTTTCAGTAGAGTCATTATAGCTCGATTATCCCGTCTTTTTTACTAGACTGACCACCGTCTGGATCAACCACAGGATATGTAGATAGGTATTCATGCATATCAATTGTTATTTTGCATTATTCCACCTAGTAAGAGCAGGATCCAGAAGGGTATGGTATTGGTATTGTGCATGCTGTTCATATGGCACAAAGAGCAAGTGGCTTCAGTTGATATTTTTACATTGTAAAATACAGTCATTACAGCTTTAACTGCGTATATGTAATCAACTTCATAAATGTTGCAAATTTTTCTCAGATCTTGATTAATTTTTTAAATTGACTTGAATTTGTGTTATGTATTCATAAACCTTCCACAGTATCTACCTCTCATTAGGCAAGGTTCTTTGGAACTCGAGAAGTGCTTGTACTCCAAAATAGCGTAAACAACTAATTTGTCCCGGTTGACCTGAAATCCTGCAGAATATCACTCTCCATGCAAAGAGATTTTCAACTGTAACTCAAATTTTTCCAATACATTTGGCCTACAACTCCATTTAAGAAAACCTCAGAGTATCAGTCTCCCTACAGAAAATTGATCAGCTGTAACTCAAATGTTTTCCCATACGTTCAGCCTACATGTGACACTTTTTCCTCTGATCTGAAAAACTTATCAAATCAAAATCCATCAGTACAGCTGAACAATTGTAGCTCCACAAGGAAGCAGCAATAAGCAAGATAAAAATTTTAAAAAGTGACTTCACACATACTCTGTGACTTTTTTAGCAACTATACGTGGAAAATTAACCACCCTGTTATGGATGAGATTGACACAAACGCATCAGACATACATGAGGCAGAAACGGTTTCTTAAAGATTTACATTTTATATGAAATGACAACTCAAACAAAAAGAGAGCTCAAGGTCTGTTTAACACAACAAAGTTTGGCCATTTAGCCTAGACTGGACAGAAAATAAATAATTCATTTTACAAAATCACCTACATATAGAAGTTCACCGTAATTTAGAATGCAAAAGGTTTTGCCAGATGAAATGATGGAGGATGGATTTCTAGTCAACAGAAGTACCCTGTTACTGGTAAACCAGAATCTCCTTATAACCGCTCCATTACAACACGCAATCTGATTATATAACACATATTCTGATTACAAAACACATTCTGATAAAGTGCAGTCAGGGATATGGATCCCAAATTTAGTTCATCGGTACAAAATAACTTCAAAGCATGATCTCGTTATAAGGTAGATCTGAATGTGGATTCCAAAGACTGCATGTGAAGGAGTTTCTGCAACTTTCTTGGTGATTCAGTTAAGCTCCTGTTACAGCACGAGTACATTAATTAATTAATTGATTCCAATACCTGTCCCTCCTCAGTGACTATAGTCAGAAGAAATCTTAAGTATGGAGAGTGGAAAATTCAGTCAACTACACCAGAACCTTTGTGAATTTGACTGGATAACCAAAACAAAGTAAACTACAGTGTGGCATTGTATCATGTTTGATTTCAGTAGACTTTTGGCCTGGTGATCCATCTGTCCTGACACCACAAATTAAAGACTTCATTTGTAAAATTCTTAGCCTAAATGGTTCTTTAGATAACACCACCAAACAGGCTGAAAATACCTGTATACATAAGGTTAAACGAGTTTCAGTAAAAACACACACATGATTTATAATAGAAATCTATCACTGTATGACTGCCACAGTTCACTGTCATTGAAATAATTACGCAAAAAAGCATTAGTATATCATCAACTCAAGTTTCTTGATTTAACAAACAGAATATAACACAATTAAAAGAATTCAATAACAACAGAAAATAAAATCTAGAATAAAACAAGACCAAAACATACATTCAAGCACATAATTCCTCTGGAAAAGTCCATGGTTTCATGAAGCTGTGTAGCCCTTGAAACGAATGAAGCTGTGACGTAAAGAATAAAAAACGTCTGTCCCTCAGACTGCCATGGCGAGAAAGATGACATCTGATTTACACAGCTTAACGTACCGGACGAATCATAATTGGATTATTTGCTCGAAAGCTCCACCTAATTGGGATGTTTGATCCAGTGGAAGAACCAGTCTAGCTTTGTAGTCCATGCGCCACCATAGGCTTCATTGAACTGCGACTGGAAATAGATGAGTGCCTCTTTTTCCGACTTGCAGTCAACCATCAGAGTCTTTCGCAAATATCCAATGTCATCAAATGACTGTAGTTCTGGTATTCCACAGGAAAGCATCATTGTAAACAGTGTAATGAAAACGTTGGCATGCTTGCGAAGACAAAGGTATGCCTTGCCGCACAGCTCCATGAATCTGTTTAATAAGAAACGGCACTGGCTTTACAGTTGCTTTCATAGCATCAGTAAATCAAATCAAGTTTACTTTCAACTTAACAAACAGAACATAACAAATTTAAAAGATTTCAATAAAAGAAACTGAAAATACAATTTAGAATGAAAGAAGACTGTACATAAAAATTAATGTAAAGAAACTCATTACATGTACGTATTACGCCTATGATTCCTCGCTCAGCTGACGGACATGGCGTGTTAACAAAAGTCTTACTTACTTGTTACAGAAACAAGTTTATTTCAGCACTGTCACGGCTGAAGAATTTCCTGAATAGTTAACTCTTGTTCACGCAGGAACAATAAAGTTAAATGTTGTTCCACATAATGTGTTGTAACTGGAAAATACCACTTTATCAAACTACCCAACAACGCCCGTCTCAAAAGCTGTTAGAGATTGTTATATGATCCAGGGTGGCCAGAATACTAACTGGTTGAACTCTTGGCTCTTTTCTGGATTGTCTTGGCCTTTAGCAATGACACGAATGAAGTCCTCTGTTAAAACGAATGGCACCCGTTCCCTGCTGATGCCAAATTTCTTCTTCCTGTGATCCAAGAAGTGTCCAAAGTCAATGTGGAACACCTGAAGAAAAACTACAACTTTAAAATCACAAAAATATAAACAAAAAAACTAAATACTGAGTTTGAAGTAGTAAAATTCTAAAAAGCTTCATTTTAAATTTTTTGTCATGGCTTATCTGGTTTAACAATTTTTTTGCAAGTTTAATGTTTGAAAAACATATAACCAAACAGATGCAACAGTCTTACTGCTGACCTTTGTTAGCAAACAATTCTAGTATTTCAAAGTAATTTATAACTGCCCAGAAGAAATTTCAAACGACGTATGTAAATTTGCGCCTTTTTAGTAACTCAGAAAGGTGCTGCCTATGCTGGCCTAAATAATGTTAAAGTCATTATAAACAAAACGTTTGTCTATAATGAATGATGATCAAAAACTAAGTCACCACTGGCAGGCTCCCACAGACACACAGAGCCCAACCGATGGATTCTCATCCACAGATGTTATTCGACATGATGTCAGAGTTTCTGCAGCATGTAGCGTCAAAGAGGAAGAGGCAATTAGGCTTGAAATACACGAACACCAAAGTCAGCAGTTCCTCACAGATAACAGAAGATGCCGCATCTAAAAATCCCTCAACCACCAGGTCTGTGAAAGAAGACAATCTTCAGCAGCCACCCAGTTGGTAATGTCGCCTTTCCAATGTAGAATGGTCACTGTTTTGCCCTATCCAACTGGAGCTAACGAGAACCCCTTTACGGCAGACGAGTCAAATGGCGGCACGAGACTTCGATAATGAACGTCTCATCACCATCCAAAACACTCAAAAACGACGACAAGGGAGAGAATAATTCCAAGAACGCAGACTAGGTCATATCAGACGTCCAAACAAATGAAAATCACCATTCAAAATCTGCATCTGACCAACTAATTTATCAATATGCCAGACATGCTTCTACTGGTATGACTAAATCATTCAGTTAAGCTTCTATTACAGTATCAGTCAAAAATAATTAATTAGTAGAGCTGATTCCAGTACCTGTCCATCCTCAGTAACCATAATGTTGGATGGATGACGATCGCCTATCCCCAGAACAAATGTTGCAACACAATAGCCTGCACAGGACATAGTAAATGCCTCAATGGCCTGCAGGTACGGGCAGTCGGTAGAGCTGCAAGTAATCACATTTCGATTAGTTCAGCTGCAACAGTAGAGTACTCAAATTAGTTTCAACTGTCTGGGACAGCCATAACAAAAAATGATTAATATGGCTCAAGTCAGCAACTTAATACCATTACATGTAATCTGTGATTACCAATTACCAGTACAATTACAAGTGCGACTACTAGTAAGCATCAGTCAACTTCTTGCTCATAACTTCTTGCTTACACCTAGCTGAGAAAGCCTGCAGAGGTAACATGAGTAAGTCCTTTGTGTGACTGTGAGATGTCTTATCTATATTTTTAAGGAAAAAAAATAAACAGTATGCAGAGTGGAATATAAATTTACATTCAAGCAAAAATGAAAATAAAGGAAGTAAGTTTAGCCAATACTAGCAAACAACTTAAGGCTGACATATTGAGCCAGCTCAAACAAATGGCTGTCAGATGATGTGCCATAAAAGTGCTTTTACATTTTGTCAAAGTACGTGACAAAGAAGTCCTGTCACAAAACTACTTTTCCAAATTGTAATTGTAATCTGACATTTATAAAGCGCCACTTCAAGAATAGACTCGTCACAGGCGCTCCCGACCCGAACCAGTGAGACCACTGTCAAATAATACTGACTTCAGGCGCTTGCGAAACTGCGGGAGGGACAAACTGAGGAATGCAAGCCGGAGCCCTCGGGAAAGGTGATTCCAGCTATTAGGTCCAACAAAGGCAAAGCTTCTAGACTGCGCTGTAGCAGTGCGCATATGAGGGACAGTCAGGAGTCCAAGGGAGGCCGACCGGAGAGTGTTGATACACAGAACATACAAATAGAATTGATACATGACGAGGTATCTGTTTAACCTCCCATCTGTGGACACAGGCAGTGGCTTGTTCTTCTCTTTGATCCAGCTGTGAAGCTCCTTTGTGCGGACCATTATTGCTGACCGGATATCTTGCCTGAGGATGTGCATCACAGTTTTAGCATTGCGCACCACTTCGATCATTCCAGCATTCTGTCCTGTCGCTAAGCATCCATATGGAATCATCCTAAATATAAAACATGTACATTGCTTAAGTAGGAGGTAAAACAGCAAACGTACTACACTTGTTTACACAACTCTGTATAAACTACTCAGAAGTGCAGCACCAAGTTTGGAGGATCATCCAGCGAGGCACAAACACGACCATAGCAACTAAATGACTTTTCTTAACCTCCCAACTGGTGCTGGTACTCATTTACCACTCACTAGTAAAATACAAGTACACAGTGACTTACATAAGCATTGCACATATGGTAGAGATGCAAGGCATTGGTTGTAAAAAGGGAAGATGACAACCTATCAGTGAAATGTAAATGCAGTGACATAGGTTCTCGCAAATTAGAAAGGTCTGATTAACTGCAGGATGGACAAAAACACACAATAACAAGAAAAATACTCTGAAAATCCAAAAGATTTGAGAAGCAGATTGTTAAACCAAACTTAATAATGAGAACTGGGAAGATGACTATTATTAAGCCACCACTGAAAGTAACTCCATGCACACCGACACGTATATTGCTCATTCTGACAGAGACTGGTGTAGTGTATTGAACTCTATGTGGTATCTGGTGATAGTGACTCTGGTAACGCCGAGACTGTATAAGAGTTAGTAGGATATCAGTGCATTCAGCATTAGTTAATTAGTAAGCCTCTCAGAATGGTGGCATGACCAACGTACCAGGTATAAGTCTGAGGTCTGAGCAATCTGTGCAACTCAAATACTGTTACGGTACCTTAAGTCCAGTCCTTCACTCTGCCAGATATCATCCATGATCTTTATCACTTGTAACGTCAACATATCTTGTCGTAAATCTAAATATAACAAAATTTTACATATTTTCAAATATTTGGGAACTTTCAGTTTTGTGCTAACAGATATCTCATTCACACATAAGCCTTTCATAACTGTAATAAATTTAATATACAACCTAAAAGTTTGTAATTGTAATAATATGTTTAACAACAGTACCTAGTGTGAAAACGGTCCAAGTATTTGGTGTAATTACCATCTCCACTCTTGAATATTATCTGGAAATCTCTGTGGAAACATTCTGCCATTGGATCGGGATTTTTCCAAACCAGAAGTAGTGGTCGCTTTTTGGAATTCTTGACTTCACATTCTTCAGCTCTAGCAGCAAAATGGATAAAAATTCTTTAATATCCAAATGCAAGCAACACAATGTCAAAAATTATCAAATATCCTTCAAAATAAGAACCATATAGGTTAATGAGCAAAAGCTGAAAAATTCTTAAGAGAAATTATGTAAATACAACAGCTTGACTTACAGCAGTTCACCAAGAACATGACTGTAGTTGAGAGGTGATGAGAAATTCTGCAGAGCTTCTAGGTAATCAGCTGATTTGATCTGACTGCACAGCATTCGAAGTTGTGTGTCCTTTGAAACAAAACAAGTTAAATCAAATTTTTTTATCTTATATTTAATTTAACACTAATTTCATAATTACTGCAATGTCCAAAATGCAACTTGTATCCTGAAATGTTACAATGAATGAAACTGACAAATAATTTCATTAACATCATTCTTGAGTTCTAGATTCACTGCACAAAACTAACAAACACATTACATTAATGAATAACAATATGAGAGATTGGGATGGAAAGCGAACCAAACTTATCTAATTTGATCCTCGTTTTTCTTAAATGAACTCAGTAACATTACTGAACCAAACTGAACTAAAGAAAACAATGAACCAAACTGGGTTTTCCTCATCTCTGCAGCTCTCAGGTTAATTTAGGAAATTATAAAACCTAAATATTATCACAGAAGTAAGCATTTCATTCAGAGCCCACATATGACCGCACTTACTTCTTTCTCCAACTTCAGCATTTCTGAGAGCTTAGTCAGTTTCTCGATCGCTTCAACTTGGCGGCAGAGAAAGCGCAAATAGCTGCCACAGCTTCGGCAGTATGCTTCAAGGATGAGACCAAAACGGAGACGCTTTGTTGTCTGATGCATTTCGGATCTGTTGACAACAATCAACTTCAATCAATCTCAGTCTCTCATGTCATTTTGGTCTCAATTAAAACTTATCTCTTTCAGATGACTTATCCATCATAGGCTGCCTCACTGCTTTAGTGGATTGTGTTTCTGGATATTTATCGGATTATGGCTTGGTTTTGATGCACCACTGGTTGACGCCTTGTGCATCTGACACCAGAGACCAGTGGCATAGAAGTTGCTAACCACCACTACCACCACCACCACCACCACCACCACTACCACCACCACCACCACCACTACCACCACCACCACCAACACCACCACCCCAAGCAGAGCAGAGATTATAATTACCCATATATTATAATTACGCATAAGAGCCCCTTTCTTCTGTTTGACTGAAGTTAATGTTTACAGAACAAACTGAGTTGAAATAACTATCTAGTGGGTTTGTTGATGTCCTCCCAGGGAAGTGTCATGTGATCTTCTGCAGATATGTCTTGTGATCTTGGCTTGACCCTTGTATAAGGTGACCCCCAATTTGGACTGTCAAATTTCTCAACTTAAAATACAATGATACATATCAGTCCCAAAAAAGAAGATTTCAAACAAAACGACCATGCTAGCAGAAGTTGTCTAATAACGTACTGTAGATCTGAAATCATAGCAGGATATCAATAAAGGCCCTCTAGTGTCAAAGGCTTATTTAAATTTAAAAAGCAAAGAAACGGGGCAACATACAGACGTTAACAGCATGATATTCAACAAAATAAACCAGAAGTATGATTTTAATTTTCACACTACAATTGAAACAATCCTTATAACAAACTGTTATGAAGCTGCAGCTGTGAACACATTACCTTAGATACCAGAAGAAGAAGTGGCCAATTTTCTGGTTCATAAGTGATTGTCTCAGCAGAAACTGTGTCAGAGGATTGTCTAAGTATGGTTCAAATTCAAGAACCTAAGCAAAACATCAAGGCAACCACATCATGAAACTATGTTATGCACTCAATACAAATGTTCATCAGAAACTGACGTATGAAAGTAAAACTGCAAATGAATATTTAAATTTTCTAAAACAAAACCATGCTAAGTCACTGAACTGATGCAATGATGAATAACAGACAAAATTCTACTGCAGCCTCGTTAATACACTAGCTTTCAACTTTACAATAGCAAACATAGCCTGAAAGAGTTTATCACAAACCTGGACAAGCTGAAGGAGGAACTGCTGGAGTTGGTCAAAAGAGAGCCTTTCTTTTAAGCATTTCACAGCAAAGTCTCTAACAGTCAGATCGGTGTATGTACAGTAGAGCAACTCCAGAGCAGCCTCTGGTGAAATCACCGGCCAAGACTTCAACATGAGATACAGCTGCCATTAAAAAATCCACAATCAATTTAAACTCACAGTAAAAACTGCATCACTCAACATCACATTTGTTGCATGCTTCCATCAACCTAAATACATAATCAAAGGCAAAATGGCTTTCAGACTTTCAAGCTCAAGTCAAAACATGATAACAGCAATCAAAGCACTGGACAAATTTTCACTGTTGTACGACCTAATAAGATAATTGCCAGTTTCCCACAACCTTCTGCAAAAAACAAACCCCAGAGCCACCTTGTCTTAGATGAAGAGATATTAAGTTTACCTGCATTAAAATTTCCAATTATCTGATAATGAAATGAATCTAGTGGATTTAGCTCCTTTAATCCTGTGAATTTGTTGACCAAATTCAAGACATCCAAAAAGTCACAGTTACCTGGGAAACTTCGTCTCTACTGTTCCACTTCAGAGCCTGGAGCAATTTTGGCAGTGAATCTGGAACTTGTTTGCAGTTGCGCCTAAAATACAATAAACTAGCTGTTCACATCAACAAGCGACAAAGAATTATAATTACGAAACCCATTAAATGAAAGCTCAAGGTCCTGTAACAAGTTACACAGTAACAATATACTTTGGCAAAAATGTCAAATTAAATTCAGAGGCATTCATTACACCCCTGAAATTAAATTTATGCAACAACTCCTAGAATGACACTTCCCACAATTGTTCCAAACCTGAGCAAAGCAAAACTTCATTAAAAAAATTGGCTTCAACTACTGACTGAACACAGGCAACAAAAGACCAATAAGTTCATGTCATATGGTAGCAGGCAACCTTTTCCACAATAATGGATCAACCATGGCTAAACATCAGTGTTTCACGGCCAAAGGAGAAACATCTGCCCATCACTGACATCTAAAACTGAGCATAAAATGGTTGTTTGCATTTTCATGATTCTATCAGCAGATTTTTTAGAGATTTATCTACAGGTTGCCAAGACTTATTGACAAGTCTTACTGATTTCCTTGATGAAATAGATAGGCTTTTAAATCCTCCAGTTAAAACAGAATATAACAAATAAGCTTAAAACAAACAAGAATTCTTGGCTCCCAGAATACTAACCTTAATCTCCAGAGAAGTTCTTTTTCTTGTTCTGATATTTCTGAAAGTGGGTCCCGTCTGACAATCTCTTCCACCATATCCAAAGCATTCTAAATATACAGAGGCAAAACACATGATACACCTCCCAAAGAAAGAAATCATGATATTTTCTTCTGAAAAATGCAAAAAAAATGCAGAGCAAAGCCAATGAAATACAAGAAGAGAGCACAACTTTTCAATGCACAACATACAAATCATTATCCCAAAAATCTATCAGCAGATGGGCAAAATTTCTTCTGGCTAAAATGCCATTGTCTAACCAAATGCCATTGTCTAACCAAATGCCATTGTCTAACCAAATGCCATTGTCTAACCAAATGCCACTGTCTAACCAAATGCCATGTCTAACCAAATGCCATTGTCTAACCAAATGCCATGTCTAACCAAATGCCATTGTCTAATCAAATGCTTCCAGTTCATAATTCAGAACTGTCTACAATACAGACTCATGCATCAACCTCTGCAAGCATTAAGTTAACAAAAAAAAGGTAAAAAAATAAACATGAAACACATTTTCATGCTGCTATAAAAGCTCCTGAGAAGTGTAACCCTGATATCAAAAGATCAATCTCCTTGCTAAGACACAATTACATCCACAGCAATTCCCTGATGGGATTCCTTGTTAACATCCCAACTTACATTGGTACTTATTTACTCATCAATTAAGGATGGAGGGCTAAGTGGGCATCAAGTGGCAAGACATATAATAGATGGTTACCCATTAAGTACTAACCCAGCTCAATTTGTCTTAACTTCACTGCCATGTCAGTGTCCTATCAACAAAACCAAGTGGCTATCCAGATGAAAGATATTCCTTCCAGAGGCTAATAAACAAAGGAGAACAACTGTTTCTAGAAAACAGCAGAAGAACCAACCTGTCCAACAGCCTTTGGAGGTTCTTGCAAATGACTCTTTTCCAATTCCTTAGCATAGTTTTCGATCTCTTGCGCAGAAGGAAAGCAGATGGGCGTACTGTGTCGTTCAAACTCAACCTCCACACATGGCGAATCAGTATTTGGGTTTGAACCTTAGTCAAATGAAATCCGTACAGGTCAAAGCATCACCTAAAATACTCTTCATTTACATTAACTGCATTTCATATGCACTGAATGTTCGCCTCTGCTGAGAACTGAAAAACACTTAAACTATGAATACATTTCACAGGAATTTCTGCTAAACTACAAGCAAAGTAAACCATAAGCTAATTAACTTTCATGTTGCAGACTTTTAAAAGCAGTGAACCAGAAAACTGTAAGAATAAGCCAACACCCCAACACATGATCATACTAAATGGACATTTTTACATATGCATCTGGATCAGCCAGACATTATGATAAAATTTCATGGTATACAGATACCTTCTTGACACTAACCTTCATGGCTTAATCTTTAAATCATGAAGAGAAGACAGGTAACAAAGGCTTGAGTAAGGATAAGGATAGAGTAATCATGAACTGTAGGCAATTGTATGTATGTATGTATTTGCTGTAGGGTAAAGTAACTTAAGGTTTGTTTATCACAAGCCCTCTCATCAGCTACAGTAGTATTCAAAGATTTGTTTTGGCCAAAAGACAGACATGACACCAGCAATTCAACAACAGGACAATGTTTTCTTACATGCTGCATAACTTGCTATTTACTCAATATTTACAGGGATATGAATCACAGACATAGAAGTGAGAGGCCAATGCATTACCACTCAACCAATATGCTTATTCTCTGCCTGAAACCAAACTAGGCAGAAACGTCTGTGGTAAAGAGATTCCAAAAAAGGCACTATAGAAATGTTCATATACTTATGAAATATACAACAGATAGGCCTGGATGGTAACTAATTGCTGATTTACAGTTTACCTATTCATGGCATATAAAGTTTAGAATCAGAATTGGAATTATAGAAAATCACAGGTAAAGGCCACTGAAAGTAAACAGCCCCTCAATAAAACAAGTAGTCATTCACCTGGAATTCCAATGGGATTGAGCATATCTTCCAAGCCCGGAGGCAGCGGCCACAATCGGAGGCTCACTTTGTCTGAGACAAGACGATTTGTAAAGTCAAACAAATTTATGTTTCCCCATGCAATGGCATAGTGAACCTAGCAGATCAAACAGGAATGACAAAAACCGCATACATGACTTGCAGAAGTATGTTTCTTTATTTTTTCTTTATTTCTTTATTTACGTAAACCAATCCAACCATACTTCCATGATCTCAGTCAAACTCTAAATACTACAGATGAACAACGCAATTGCCACAGTAACCTTAACCTCACTAGTTCGGTCAAATCTGACTACAGCCAGACATGTGAAGCCTTCTAAAAGGTACCTAATTCAAATCCGGATGCATAACAGGCTCTCTTATACATAAGTATGCATGTATGGCATGTATGTAAGCATGCATGTACACATGTACGCATGCAAGTATGTATGTATGCATGTATCGTAATTGCATTTGTAACCAGAAACTTATAAAGCGCCATTTCAAGATAAAACTCATCAGAGGCGCTCCTGGCCAGATGCCCCAGAACTAATGGGGAATAATATGGTCTTCAAACGCTTGCGGAAAACAGAAGAAGAGAGAGAGAGAGGAATTCCCGCATAAGGTCGCCAGACAGGTGGTTCCATGAGGCAGGGTCAACAACGGCAAAGCTGCGGCGCTGTCTGGTGGCAGTGCAAACCATCGGAACCTCCAGGTCTCCCTGGACTGCCAATCACAGCAGTTGGCAACTAGGGACAGTAGAAACAGGGACACAAAATTCCCTTACGTAAATCGGGGCAGAGCCAACAAGGCAGCTGCATGCAAGGACCAGAATTTTATGTAGGTATGTATGTAAGTATGTATGTATTATGTATGTATGTATGTAAGTATGTATGTATGTAAGTATGTATGTATGTATGTATGTATGTATCTACGTATGTATATGTATGTATATGTATGTATGCATGTATGTATGTATGTTTATGTTTGTATGTATGTATGTATGCATGCATGTATGCATGTATGTATGCATGCATGTATGTATGTATGTTTATGTATGTATGTTTATGCAGGTATGCATGTATGTATGTATGTTTATGTATGTATGTATGTATGTAGGTATGCATGCATGCATGTACATATGTATGTATATAAACAGACTTAATAAACGATTGCGTGACATGTATCTATGCATGTATGTAGGACCAATGTATGCATGTTTGTATGCATGCATGTATAGATGTAGGCCTATGTATGTATGCATGTATATATGTATGTATGTATTTATGTATGTATGTATGTATATGTGTAGGTATGTAGGTATGCATGCATGTATGTACATATCTATGCATGTATGTGTGTATGTATGATGTATCTAGACATCCATATTTCCTTGCGCAATGTTACAGTGCACTACAAATAGGCACGTTAACAATAACAATAAATTCCTGTAACATCAAAACTTAAATCAGGACAACACCTGACTTTCCAGAGATCATTTATATTTCTAACCTAATCTTTCATTACTTAAAGGAACCTTTTATGATATTGTAAAAGTTCTAGTGCAGCAAATTTTTCCACAGCCAAAGACATTTCCTTAGAGGTGGGATAACAGAGTACCAAACATACCCCTACAACAAAGGTTCTCAAGTTATGTGCATACATTTTAGTCGAAAGATATTTAGGATTAACTACCTTTCTCTTTCTGGCAATGGAACAAAGCGAAATGCAGAGACGAGCACTTCGAGGAATGTCTAGCAATCGGAGTTCATATTCCAACCATTCATTCCACTTTGGATTGGTTGAAAGAACTGACTTTGTGTCTTGGATCGGACAGAGCGACTCAGTTCCATGGTATATACCCGTTTTCAAATATATCTAAACAAAACATCAATACATAAAATACATCTTTTCACAAAATCTCAACAGCTGTCTGTCAATGTAAACCCCAATTCTTTAGACTGTTTTTTAAAAGAAATTACGCATATAGATTTGTAACTGGACCTTTGTGCAGTAACTTTAAGACACAAATGAGACAAATGAGACAAGCATCACACCAAATTCTCATTTTTATATTACACGACATTCATTTACAGTACAAGGCCAAATTTTCTCTCATTCAGTAATAAGCAAATGGTCAAATCTATGAATAAGCTGTACTTTCTAGGCAAAACACGTATTTTTATACGAACAACAATTTCAGCAATTAAGAAGAAATATTCACTGTTTAGAAACTGCTTATCTGGGCGACTCAGTTAGTGTAACCAGAAGTTTCTACTGAGTGTTCTCTTTTACCCCTAAAAATTGTATTACGTATGTTTTGTCCTCAGTGGGTGATCAGCAAAGTTGTTTCAATTAAATTCACTTCCAACTGTTCAGGAATTACACACCTCTCCTCTTTCCTTCACATTTACATATGTTGCAACATTGATTTTGACTTTCAGGGGTGTGTTAAAACTCCAGAGCGAGTTTGTGTGTTGGTTGTTGATATCTTGCAGTGCTCCAACACCTAGACATGCAAAAATGTTAAAATATTATTACTGACAACCTTCTTTAAATTATTCTAATAATGCAAGGTAAGGTAAGGTAAATGCTTATTTATTACATGTTCAATTACCATATGTTCTTAGAAGGATTTAGCATCCACCCCTGCAGCATGGATGCACCTGCTGGAAATTGCCCAGGGGTGCATCCTAAGCTTTGGGCCACATCTAAACGAAACCACAGAACTTGCAGAGCGGACAGAAACAGATTTTAGCGTCCAATACCTTAACTTACATGTTGCCAAATATGATACGTACATGATCAAATGGAATGTGAGTACATATAGCAGTTATATTTTAACCTCGGAGTATGTAAGACGGCAAAGTGAAACTGGTCTTCGGAAGACTGTTGTAAAGACCTTCCCTAGACATCAACATGAGTTCTGGAATTTGACAACGAGAAAGACATCGTCGGATGTACTACAACAGCAGATAAAGACAATATGACAAAATGCAATAAAGAATTCCAACTATTAGTCAGCCAGCATCAGCTACAAATTCGCATGCAGATACTGCACGCAAACACATCTAATTATATACGGCTTCACCAACTCTTGTGTGGGGTGCACAGCAGTCTAGTGGTTAGTGTTCTGGACTGTCCACCGAGAGATCGGGGGTTCAATTCCCCAACAGCCCTATATTTAGTTATGTATGTCTACTCCCCTTGGCTTTAAAATGAGTACACAGACTGTTGTTGAGGTCAGACAGCAAAGGACAGGACTGGACACCCTAACTCATATGCCAAGGCCAAGAAATATGAAGTTACTAACACTTCATGCCCATGGCTGCCTCTCAGGTTTAGCTTAAGGGACTGCTCTCCTCTACTTCTTTTCGCTCAGCACTCATTTCACTCATCTCTTTCACTGTGTATGTCCACAGGAGACAGTCTTCTGCCTGTCCCCTAAGACTGCTCATATTGGCCTGACCACTCACAGACTATGGGCACGTACTGGGATCTCACTTCAACCGAAACCTTTTGTATTATGTTAATCATACTACTGAAAGTATCAGATTAAATTAGATTTGACAAAATTCATGATCTAAAATCAACATAACTAAATCCAAGAAGTAATAAAGTGAGCCTGACCTTGTACTGACAGATGGGATATGCACCCATCATAAACTCCTCACAGCCACAGACTTTGAGTACATAACTCGCCAGATGAGCACTGATGCATCGCTCTTGCTGATCAGGATTCATGTTCATTGTGCGGATTTTACGTCGAATCGACTCAGCAATTACATCGTTTGGTTCCACATTAAAAGGAACTTTCATAGTGAATTTGCTTCTCTCACGATTCGATGTCACTACCCAGATGCATATCATTATCTGGCACTGAGCTATAAACAATAGCAACCCAGATGCATATCATTATCTGGCACTGAGCTATAAACAATAGCAACCCAGATGCATATCATTATCTGGCATTGAGCTATAAATAGCAACCAAGATGCATATCATTATCTGGCACTGAGCCATAAACAATAGCAACCCAGATGCATATCATTATCTGGCACTGAGCTATAAACAATAGCAACCCAGATGCATATCATTATCTGGCATTGAGCTATAAATAGCAACCAAGATGCATATCATTATCTGGCACTGAGCCATAAACAATAGCAACCCAGATGCATATCATTATCTGGCACTGAGCTATAAGCAATAGCAACCCAGATGCATATCATTATCTGGCATTGAGCTATAAGCAATAGCAACCCAGATACAATCCATGTTACTGTAGACTAGATGAACCAAAGTCATTTAGACTGAAAAATCAACAGTTGATATATTAATACTATCACCATCAGTCAGAAGATATCAATAATCATGGTGCTTGAGCAGTGCTGTAAAAATTGATGAATACAAAACCCAAAGTGCAGCATCCCCCAGTTGTCTAGAATTAAGCATTAATTAAAAATCTAAGTTACTGGTCATAATTTTGCTTTTATTGTTTCTTGAAATAACGTTTTGACTTGATTCAACTTAAGAGAAAATAACCAATAATAATAATAACGTCCATTGCAGCGTAGACGTTCGCAATTAAAGGGTGGAGGAAGGTAATGCCAGACGCTGACAAATGCGCAAAAGGGGAAGAAGTGGTCAATGTAGGTCCGTCCTGGTGACGAATGACCCCATCCCATAATTTTTTATATGCTGTCAAGTACAAACACATTACCAGCACATTTAACAGTAGATAGAAATTATAAGATGAGGTAAGGAAAGCAAACATCCATTACAAGGCATTGAGCCTCTTCAATAACTACAAGACAACCTTCACTTCAGAGACGGGAAGCACGACTTGGCAAAATATTCCAACACACTAAAAGTTTAAATATGGACACACTGGTACAAGACTGCAGCCTAAAAATGCCACCAATAATTACCAGTATCACTAAACCTCTTAAAATAACGCTGCACTTAATTGCAACCTTTTTTAATGGTCTGCATAATGTGGTTTGGAAGTTTTGGCGATGAATGGATGTCCGGCGGATAGACGTACAATGCCTGACCGTGGATTCCCTGCAACTCTCTCTCCTCGACTACACTCTTACAGGCGTGCATAATATTTCGTCGAAAAGTCACAACTTCTAAGTCTTTCATTTCGTTGAAATCGTTTACCGGCATCCCAATGGCGATACCTGTAAGCCATAAGAAAAGACTAACTTCTTTAAAACCGTAAATTTGTTCACTCATTTATGATTCGTGAAATAAATCTTTCTCACACAGCCCATTAATAAAACTGCAGATATCTAAAAATAGCAGAAATATAAGAGTTAAAGCACGTACCATATGCAAAAACATCCTAAAAAGATTTGCAGTAAGAATAGACTTTTGGCTTTGCCAGGGTTACATACCCATACAATTTTTCAAATACAGAAGGTTCTTTTAGACGGAAAACAGCAGATTTAGTTGAGCCTGGAAAGAAGTAAAGTACGTGCCCCACATAGGAAATTTGCTGTTCCCATGCTTGTGCCTTAACCAGAGGATCCTGCAAACCCACCAGGACCATTATTCTGATGACTTTCTATAAACGCAAGTAAACAAGTATGTTAGCTTTCCCTTTATCTTCCATTAAAAAATATAGAGGACCTTCCTCATAACTTCACCTTTGGAAGTCACATCAGCTACTCTGCCACAGTGAGGTTGTGTAATCAAAAGGTAACATTCAAAACTTGAACTAATTTTGAGACTCATGTTCCCACCTATGCTATTTCAGAATGAAAAATTAAGCATTCTATAATGAGAGTCAAAAGATGGCACACTTACTGAGCTTGGCATTCAGTATCTTCTCTTCTTTGTTACCCATTGGTTCAACCACCTTTAGGATCGGTTGGAAGAGCCTCAGATCACAGATGCGTCGTGTTTCATCGTAGAACTCCTCACGTTCTGCATCCTGGTTGATGCTGATGAATATGTATGAGGAAGGATCCATGAGACAGTAGAAAAGCGGATACTTCTTTGCTTCCTTCCACAGATCGGCTTTGATGCTCTCAAGCGTTGCATCTCGGCTGCATTTCAAGCAGACGACAATTCCAGTTGGCAACAGGAACATGACGTCAATCTGTGAGGGCATCAGGTGATGCCCCCATAACTCTCCAGAACTTGGCGGCATGGCTTAGATCTAGAAACAAGATCCAACAACAAATATTAATATTATCACCACTACATGCATTGGCATGTAGTATATAAATGTTCAGACATATTCATACATATATACATGCATATATACATACATAAACATACACAAGTACGTACATACATACATACAGAACCAATTAAATGCATACACAGAAGCACGGAATAAGTGGAAGAGATAAATATATATGAGAATGAAAAGTACATGGCAGACACAAATATACTTAAAATTTCAAAAAATTTCTGAGAGAAGCACATTAGGAATTTGAACAAAATCTCAAAAAAACAGACCTACCCAAAAGATTTTTGACTAGTCAATAGAACAAGATAAGCTAAATTTTAGAAATGCATATACAATAAAAGTGATAATTAAAATATAGAACAAATTAGCTAAATCCTTTTTGACACTATATATGATGTAGCAATAAATAATTTAGCAATAAAGATCAAATAATCTACACATACCAAATATATATATTTGTGTGTATATATATACATATATGTACAGCAAAAATGATCAAATGATATCCTCATGTGTCCACCAAATATGTACAGATTATTGAATATGCACTGATCATAGATTATTTTTGCATGGTGCAGAGGTCCAAATGCTCTACTTACGTGATGTGTTGGTGAGGGAGAGTTTATTCTATTAACTCCAGGCCAGAAACTGAAAAAATTGTAAAGAAGACGAATAAAGCAAGTCTCATGTACTAAATATTCCTCTTGCAACTAATACTTAAACTGTCTCTATGACTTGGAGGAGTGATTGCGTAGTTGAGAAATTTACCCATACTTGATATTAAATAACAGACTATGCAAAAACAAAACCCTTATGACACAAATATGATACAGCTGTGAGTGGTGAATATATTAGTGCAATTATATTTGGCCTTATCTGAAATTAAAAACATACATAATTAACCAAGATTTATAACGATTTATTCTGTACACTCCTAACTGCAGCCTGCCACTTAAAATTAGAACTATACTGGCACAAATAGCTCAAGAAACATTTTCAGCTTATCATAATGTGCACCCTTTTCAATAGTTGTGCTTCAGCACCTTTGTGAGGTTCTTACACGGTGCCATATAAATGTTCAGATACATGCATACACACATACACTTCAATTACAATAATTTAATCAAAACAGTAATTTTAACTTTAGCATTCCAAATGGCATATGAATGCAATAATAGCAGATCTCTGCTAACATCATTCCTTTAGTGGCAAAAATGTTGACAAAAGCCAGTCAAATATTTGCCAAGACATCATGCTGTTAAGAGATAAACAAATATAAACAATAAACATGCAAGATGCAACTGTAATCATAAATTCCCCTCAACTTTTAAGTCTGTACTGTTTGAAATGGTATACTAAAAAACTTACAATGTGGATTCACTAACACTGAACAGCATATGCTTACAAGAAGTCATGCCCACTGTGTGGCTGGTTTATAATTAGTAACTTGCAACGCGCAAGGCATCAAGTGATGGCACACAAAACCAAACCAAAAGTCATGTGTTACCCCCTGGTTTGCGTAAGCAAATCCACGGCCGAAACTTACTGCTCAATTAACTTAAGACTTTAGACAGTAAGACACCGACTGTATACCCAGCTGCCCTTAGGCATGTGCATGGTATTCAGTTGAACATAGCCACCAATTTTACGGGGCCAACAAATTCCTGGACACAATGTTTTGTTAAATTGAAACTGGCAGGGATGGCAGGCTTAGCCCACCACAGTTAATAACCCAATGCCCTATGAGGCCCATTAAACCACCCACCAATAAGTGAAAAATAATGCTCATGAAGCACCCAATTTATCTTGAAATCATACATGTTTACTTACTTATTGTTTTGGTCAACTGACATGAGATCTGTAACTTCTCATTGTCATCATAATCTGCCCTGCTGTAGAGCGTTTTCATTCCCACAACATGTTGACAGCCATCTCTATGAAAGATTGCTAGACATATTCATCGAAAACTCAATGGTGAAATGTTTCCTCAGCCACTCACCTGGAAAGCATGGAGTTGGTGAAGAGCCCATTTGATATAATCTAATATGCCCTTGCAGCATATCACCCTGCTGGATTTATTAGTCCGGGCTGTCTCCTCCCCAAGGAAGAAAGCTGTGGGTAACTTCCTATGCCTGTTCTTATTCAACTACAAGCAGCTCTGCTACAAGTGGGAAATGGGAGAATGGAGTTTGCAGTGCTCTATTCTCTTGCAAACTGGAGTGGTTGTATTGTTTAAACATCATTGGCCACAGGCAAGCAAATCCAAAATTCTATCCATAGTTTTTCTTTTCTTTTTTCTTGTTGGTTTATCAACCTTATTTAAAACTGGGTCACATCAAAGACATTAAACACTTCGTCTTAACCGTACCAGTCATCTTTTATAGGACTAATTCTGAGGCACGCTACAGAAGTTCATTACATAATCGTAATCGTAATCCCGAGATTTCTACAGCACACAACGAAAGCCACGTCAGCTTATACACAATTTATAAACGTCTAATGCGCGTGGTTAGATGCCAGTTTTATGAAGCCATATACTAGACACCCCTTTGAATGCTACGTGCTGGTTCACCGCTTGCCAATGGCCACTGTGCTACATCGTGTAGGGCTCAAACTCGTGTTTTTCGGTCCAGTTATATATACATTATACTGTAGTCTTGCACATGTGGATATTACTATTTCGAAAGCTCACCAGAATAGCAATTATGAACTGCTATATAAACATAATATGCCAAACTTTCGACATCTTTAATTGGGAATAATAATTAACTATAAACATTCTAGTTTACACTATGAATAACAAGACAGTCATTGATCCTCCAATGGTGGCCGCCATTGTGGCCTCCACTGGTTGCGTAAATAACAGCACACCGCCGATAGATGGCCTAACAAATAATTTGGTGCAGAGCGAAAGTTTCAATTTTCCATTATTTTTCACAAAACAAAACTTAGATTTTAAAAGGATATGCTTTTGTGTCTAATTCTGTATTTTGGTGATTTGTCACGTGGACTTATAAATCACACATTTCACTTGTTTAAGATAAAAATATAGCCAGCAAATTGTCCACAAACTATGTTATGCAGTTATCATAGCCTAATATGAACTTGGGTTACGTTTGATACTAATTTGTGTTACATTTTTAATTTCAAAATTTTTTGTGTTATTCTGTTGTGACGAAACGGAAGGGGGTACTTTTAAGAAATCGGGAAACGGAATATGCACTATCATACATGGAAAGGAAAGAGTGCTGAAGAGATTAAGAGGTCTAAATCCGTTTTAACAGGTAATACGCTGTGTTCTAAAAAGTCATGAGGTTTAACCATTGGCGCAACAGTTTGAATTATGAATGGAAGTCTTAGGCCTGCGTGTTAGCATGTACTGTGAAGTTCCCATTTTTATTTCAGTTTGTTCTCTCAAGCTATAACTTTTAACCGATTTATTCTTTTACTCTATTAATTTTTTGATTTTATCTAACGGAGTCTCGTGTCTGCTTGTCCGTTTCAGCCTGGTCTATGCATGTATCGCACTAGCTATACCGGTCTTAAACAGCCTGCCTTCCTGCCCGCGTTTCTCGCCTAAATATAGGGCACACCCATTTACATACTGAATAACAGGCCTCGTGTGCATGTCAATTATGATTAATTTCATTGATAATCCGCAAGTAAATGCTTTGAATTACGTGCACGTTGAAAGGTCAGGCATGAACATGCGCACTGGCAAACTGACAAACAAGCAGATAACCTTTATCAGTTACTTTTATGGTTTTTGGATCTCTTGTTCAGATAAACGCCTTTAAAAGATTCAAATAATTTTAGGTTCACACTGATAACAGCAAGACTTATCCTCTTACTACTTTTACCTTTCAACCCTGACTACCAAAAGTCAACTACTTGAAGAGTCTATAACACTGTTAGACTTAGTTTGCACCATTTCACATTTGGTCAGAGCTGCTGTGTATTTGGCCAGTATGGAGTCTCCTCTGAAACTCATATTTGTTTGCCTTGGCTGTTTGGTGTTTAGCATTCCAAAAGCAACATGTTTCTTCAGTTCAACTGCAGATGGCGATCCAGAGATGGCCAGTTTGAGTGAGCGAGATCTTGAATATATTCGCAGAGTTACACGCTTGGCTGATCTGAATGGAACTTTGATGGGTGCATTCATTAACGGTGCTCGGTTGCCTGAGGTTTCAGCTGTGACCAAACTGAACTTGCAGGAGATCATGAAAAAATTTGAGGAAGATGAAGAAGTTGCAGAAACGTTGCTTACAAGTCGGATGGTCAACCTGACGGAAGATGCAGCCTACAGGGAATGTCACATCGATTACGCAGCATTTGTTGAACCGCTGACAAACAGGTTCTTGAATTCGCTCAAGGAGACAAAGTGTAGTAGTGCAGCTGAAAACAGTACCCTAGCAAAGTTATGTGACATGTTGCCTGATTCGTTTCCTGTCACGAAAATGCCTGATTGGGGTTGGAAAAGTATGTAATCCTTGATTTGATTTTCGCTAGGTTATAAATCATATAATTTGAGCATAGCTTCTCTTTGCCTCTTTTCCACAAGCACTTGAAGACCATTCTGTTTAATCATGGTTTCATGTTTTCAGGTCAGAAGCAGCTCTGATGTGTTTCTTTTGAAGCAGCGTTATATAAATTTGAGATTACAATTAATATTGCAACTAGAGTTAAACTATATTGTTGACTCATGCGCTGGAATCCCCTCATAACATGTCTCATTATAAAATAAAGTCTGACAACGTGACCCAATATAACATGGCTTCATTATTACATATGCTTCACATATAGCGAGTTGCCTGTAATATTCTTGTGTGTGTGTATATATATATATATATTATATATATATTATATATATATATGTATTATGGATAGAGAGGATTGGGGCTGTAAAGTTACATTAAGCTAGTTATTGTGGTTAATACTTGGATGGGTGAGCTGAATGTGCATAACAACCCATCTGTGGCAAATCAGCCCTTCATTCTATGGGGGTCAGTAAATGAGTACCAATGCAATACATGTTTGATTGCTATGGTCCTGTTGTACCTCAGCCAATTGATCCTTTTACCTGAGAATCTTGCTTCTCAGGAGCATTCTCTGGAGGCTTGTAAATTAGAGTGTTAACTTTATCTTCAGTTTACTGCCTTTACGGTGAAATATTATGAAACTACAGTATTTACATTGTTGTTTATGCAGTTTAACCCCTTCCTTGGGTAATATCCTAGCGTTAAATCTATTCTATGAGGTATATATATGTTGTCCCCTGGAAAGGGGTTAATATAGTGTAATGTAAAGAAGCCAATATATTCAGCACAGTTCAGTAGC
Organism: Norana najaformis; assembly: GCA_964023275.1. Classification (NCBI taxonomy): domain Eukaryota; kingdom Metazoa; phylum Annelida; class Clitellata; order Crassiclitellata; family Hormogastridae; genus Norana; species Norana najaformis. Next base: position 12,896,639 of record OZ029923.1, read on the forward strand.
AAAGCAGTTTCAGGGGTGGTTCACAGTCATTTTGTTCCTACTGTTCTACCTACATTAGTGCCATAATCATCATCATCATCATCAACTATACTATGCCATAATTGTTGTCACTGTTATTGTTATCAGTGCCGGCTTATCTGTGATTTGTTTTGTTTATTAACAGTTGTTGCCTTTTCTCAGCAAGCATTTATTGAATTGCTTACCCTCTGTGTTATTGGATGTCCTTCTTTATTCCGAGTGATGACTGTATAAGGTTTTTCCAAGATATAACAACACACTTTAAGTATGACCCTCATTAATGTATACGTGTGTTGCATTTCGTAATTGTAGTATAAACCATATGTAATCGTTAAACTGTGCGCTTCCTCCTTAGTGTAAAATAACAACCTCTTTATTCAAGGGCACTTGCTTTTATCTCAGAATGTTTGCTGAAATTCTTTCATGGTTTTTGTATTTTCAATTCAGTACTGGTACATGGTGAAGAAAGTATAGATGATATAACAATTTCATGCATCCTGTCAAGCTGAAAAACTTTGACAAAATTGTCTTACAAAGAAATTTAGTTGGCATTGAGAAATGAATGTGGTTTTGCAAGGCTAATTACATGTTTTCATTTTTAAAATGTACTTTTATATTTTGAATTTTCATCTTCTGCAGTGATAGATGCAATGGCTAAAATTCCTGAGGGAATTACGGAGGGCAAGCTTCATTGGGTTGGAGGATTTGACTTCTGCCTTGAGCGGATAATCAACTACACATACATGGCAGATAGCAACAGTATTCCTGAACCTAGGAACTTTACTGGACAGTATTGCCGCCTGGATTTATCTTCCAATGTTTGTTACTATTCTGAACTTTCCTTTATTTTGCTGTTATTGTTTGCAAATTTATAGTTTCGTGTAACTTTGTGGCTTTACATTGACCAAGGCAATGTTTAATGTTTAACAATGTGCTGAACGTAATTATTAAAGTAGTGATTTTAAATCATTGTAAAAAGGTACGGTTACAGTTCATAGGTTAGGTCAGCTATATGAGCTTTTAATTCACCTTAAGATGTTACAGTTATGGTTACAGTTGATTAAGTCAGCTGTGTGAGCTTTTAGTGCCTATAGTTCATCTTTCAAATGTCCAGGTGTTTGAAGGTGTTCAGGTTCTCTGAAGATGTTATTTCTTCTGGTAACTGGTTTCAGTGAATCACAATCCAGTGGCTGAAATATTTTCTGATATCCAACTGCATCCTCTTTTGGTAAAGTTTCAGACTGAGTCCTCAGTGCTGTCCATTTGCTGGCTTCTGGAGGAGAGTTTGCTCACCCGTTGTCTTGCGTCCATCTGCTTTTTGCTTTTTACAGCTGCCTTTGTTAAATAATGATTTGGCTTGCATGATGTTGTAAATATAGAACATTTAAATGTGATTTTTAGACATTACTGAATAAGAGCATTGAACTTCCTCTACAGTTTGGTGTCTGTGTCCCAGACTCCTGCAGTAAAGAGAACGTTGCCAAGTACATCTCGGAGGGTGAGAATAGTGCGGCGCTGGTGAATTTTTCTGTCTGTTTATATCCAGCCTCTGTCTCTGGCTGAATTACAAGAATTGCCTGATCCATGTTCCTCTCACCATCACTTCACCTTTTGCAATCTGAAAACTCTCCTTGTCCACAGATCCTATCCTGATTCCTCTTCATCCCTTTTCTGGCCTGCAAATCCAATTCCAAACACCACCCACTGTAGCCATCTGACTGTCTGCCTTGCTTGACTTGTGGATTTTGACCTGAAACTGAACCCTTCTTGACTAGCGATTTTGTTTTAACTGAGAGCCTGTGAATAAGCCAGTTTTCATGACTTAGCTTCATTAAGTGTTGTAGAAATCTTGAGTTTACGATTTACAGTTACTGCAAACTTTAGAGAAACTTCTTCATACTGAATACAGTTTGTGCCTTGACATGTGGATGCTGACCTCCATTGCATCATTGGGGTCTTGTATTGTCAGAGTGAGACCACCTCTGAGAAGTTTCTCTGAAGCGGCGCTGTTCAAATTTGTAGTTACAATTACAACTATTTGGCTGGAATGTGTTAATTTGACAGGAAATTTGTTTCTGAGTTTACTGCTGAAACAAGTCCTTAACATGCAGATCACTCAGGTTTACTGTGGCCAAGAGCTGGAACCATCTACCGACATTCCTTTTCAAGCTGGACTGTATGTTTCTTTCATGTTTCTACAATTTCTTAAAGGCCTTTTTAGTTTAGCTGTCACTCAATAATTTATTGCATATGGGCCACCTATTATTGTAGAAGTTGTAATTTTTGCTTATGACACACAGCTGATACCTTATAGCTGTAATTCCTTAAGCTTTTGATTAAAACAAATCCAGTTAAAAGCGGCTTAATATATTAGTGACCAGACAATTGTGTATGATGAAAAGGTCAGGTAACCATAACAGTGTTTGCTGTTTTACCCATGTTCGAGATAATATTTTCAACCAGGTCACATCATGTTGTTATATCTTTATGGCAGGACTGGGGTTGAAGTTCACCTGCATTAATCATATCATGGCAGGCAATGCATGAGTGTACATGTAGCTCTTCTTTGTACCTAATCTGCATATTAATTGCACTCACTGAGACTTTGAAAGGTTGATGTTCTCAAAAGCAGTATGATCTTTGATCAGTTGTTAATTGATTGATTGAGTTTGCCTTGTGACTTTGTCCTCAAATGGCTACCAGTTCAATGCCATAAACTTGAACTTCTGTAAGTCTTAGGGCCCCAAAATAAAATTTAGCTGTAAAATATTTTAATCAAGTAACTTTATAGACAAGGAGGGTGTTTGACTGACTGAACAGATTTGCTTATCCAGTGAACACTGTTACAGTACTTCTAGTTTCTAAGCTCTTGGGACAGGAAATGTGGGAAGTTGAATATATTTTTATTTATATATATATATATATATATATTCTATATACATATAAACTTTGATATATATCTATATATATATACACATATAAGCTCATATTCATATAAACTCTGATATATCCATATAAAGTCATGTTACATATAAATTCTGAGGAATTTCTCTGAAGAGATGCTATGTAAATTTGCAATTACATTTGCAAAATTACATTTACACTGCATTATATTGTTGCTGCTATGGTCATTTGGGTTGGACTTTCCTTGAGTCTCGAAATGGAGCTGAGTTTACATTGAGAGTGTCACTTGACGTTTTCTTAATTAATTTCTTACCTCCAATTAACGCTGTTAGAATAATTTAGATTAATTCTAGCTGCTGTTATTTTTTCAGTGGAATATTGCTGAGTTTTCTGATTATTGGGATCCTTGCGAGCATCTATGATGGATTTTTTCGTATTAAAGTTGTTAGGAGACAGGTATTTCATTTCCTGTAACTGTGCATCAGATTACAGCCCAAGTTTAAAAAGCATCGTGTTTTATTAGAATTCATAACTCCTTTTATTTTAGTTCAGTTATGTTTTCTTTTTGAAGAGACAAATTTATGTTGTTTATCAATAAGTTCTGTTAAAATCATTTCAATGGCTACAGATTGCAGACTGAGAAGTTATAGAGAGTTCTAATTTAAAATAAGGACTTCTACAACACAGAAGGCAGCAGTTGATTGTCACAGGCATTAATCTTATGAGAAACCCGGACATCAGTAAGTTTAACCAAATAAGACTGGAAGGCTGGGTGCAGTAGATAAGCAAATTTAAACACAAGAATTCTAAGTTTGGACTTAAAATGACATGAAAAAACTGACAGAGCAAATGTTCAGAAATGGTCAGCACATCTAAACGCACCGGATGGGACACAGAGAGTTCAAAGCTGTTCAAGATTGCAAGCTTTCTTAGAACTACCAACTTTGGTCAAGTGACTTGTGCCAAGCCTTTCTGAAACACCTGTCAATTAATGGCATGATGGTGAGCAGTAAAAAAATGTTAACAGAAGAAGCAGTGCCGACTGAGGATCCTCAGTGGGACAGCCATATTGAGGAAAGAGGAAAATTATTCCTATCTGAAGAAAAAGTAGGTCTAAATAAAATTTACAAAATTGGAATACAAAGTATCTAATCTTAGTTAATCTGAATAAAATATATATTTCTAAAATTAATTAAAATAAAATCAATCAGTCAAAGATTGTTCTTAGAGTGAGATGTAATCTGTTGAATTCCAGAGGAGAAAATCAACACCAAATTCTTCAGAAGGGTCTGTTGACAAAGAACTTTTAGAGAGGGAGAAGATAGGTTAGTTAACTTTTAATGCTGCATGAAGTCTTGTTGCTAAAATATGCACAGAAATTCTCAAACTGTGTTGTTTTTTGCTACTCATATTTCTAATAGTGTTCCTGGTAATAGCTGCTGATACAATTGTTTCAAATACTGCTTGCATTATTTGCATATTTTCTTTTACTGTTGGCATAACTTTGAAGAGCTTAGAGCAATTCACCTTAAATGGCGTGGTGCCCCTTCAAATGGGCAGCAGTGGTGAAGGATCTCACCCAATTAATTTGCTGAAAAATGAGCAGGGTCAAGGTTGCTATAAAAAACATGTACATTTATATTAATTCAATGAAAAATTCACCTTTATTTTGAATCGGTATTGTTATTAATGATGAAAGCAAAGAAGATTTAAGAAATGATCCAGATATTGATAATTAATTATAAATGATGGGTACTTGCATGTTCTTCTTACTTGCATTAGTAGATTAACATATTCACTGTCCTCTTCTCCAGATATGACACTTTTCTTGGTTGGCATTTCTGTAATTGCATTATGTCTGATGTATCAGTAATGCATTTTCAACTGCATTTATTCTATATACCGAATGTACGGTATGTCTGTTTGAATAGGTTGGCCGCTTCGCCTGGAATTGGCTTTTGCCGGATTTTCGTGGTATTCAAACATCAGGAAAATTTTTACTACAGAGCCGAAGCCAGACCAATTACCAGTGCTCAATGGCATTCGTTACTTGACTTATGTCTGGGTCGTCTTAGGAAACACATATGTCTTTGGACCAGTATATCAGGAATGTTGGGTGTCTGGTTAGTACTGTTTATTCTTTGACCTTTAAACTCTGCTGCTGTAGGTTTTTCATCATCTGAGTATGGCTTTGTATGTATTTATTTATTTATGTGTATTTATTTATGTGTATTTATTTATTGCAATTAATACATGCTCAAGGTCAGTAAACCTGAAACTGACGTACGAGACAAATGTGCATAAAAATCTTGTCTAGGGTCGTTAAGTAGAGTCTGCTGAGCAAGCTAGAACCTGCAACTGTTGAATTACAGTCCCTTCAATGCTACCAAATAAGACCACCATATCACACAACAGACCACTGTGAAGGAATGCATTATGATTTAATATAACATGGGTAGGTTTATGTAATGCCTCTTAGTCTCCTGGTCTTGTTAACTTTGTTGTCATTTGCTAATCATGTGTTTATTAATCTCAGGCTAGCAGTCTCAAAATAAGATTGTCAAAATTAGGAGTCATATACAGTTACATTTTTTTTGAAACTGGAATGACTGATAAAAAATGAGTTCTTAAACAGCAGGTAGGACCGCTACATACTTTCTTTTATGCCTTGACAAGTGGGATAGGAGACAGGAGGAGGAAGATGAAATTTGTAATCTGCAATGAAGGATAACTTAGAAGAGCCACACAAGAGGGTCAGCTCATATCAGAGGTTACAAAGAAAATGATACTGAGTACACTGGCCTCAAATAATTCTGTATTATTTAGTGGGGACAAATGTTGTGTCAAATAGTAATAATGAAACAAATGAAAATAACTGACTGAAAACCTATTTTGCAGATGAAGGGTGTACAGAATTCAACAGTGGAGGGTAAATACCTGACAGGTGACCTCTGTATGTAACTATGACCCTAGGCAAGTTGTTTGTGCACGTGAGCTTCCTTCACCAAGGGGTAATAATACAGGCATGAGACTCAAAGCAAATGACAAGTCCTGCCGTGGACTATTGTCGTATCCAGGACCTTGGGAATCATCCACTGCCAGCAGTAAGATCTAAGACCAGAAAATGATCATGGCTGCCCTAAATCTCACTTTTGAAAATGGGAGATTTTTGTGAGATTGAATGATTCAGTTGAACTACTTACATCACATGATTAGTTTCATAAAAACCTTTGTTCAACTGTTGCTGATTGATTCTGAATGTTGTTTGTAGCTAATATAGTCTCGGCATTACTCGATCTACCAAAGAGGTTTATATTCCAGGTTGTGATAAACTACCATCTCAACACAGATTCGTTCCTTCTCATCAGGTTTGATACCAAGCACTGATATAGATCTTCGTGGTTACTTTGATCAGAAACTTGAAATATTTGTGCTGATAGGGAATGAGTGCAGACAGTTTTTTTGTTTTAAATACCATTTGTCTAGGTTCAGTGAGGCAACACACTTGCAGTTCTGTAGATGTACCCACTATAATTGTAATTGTAATTGTAATTGTAATTTTAGATTTGTATAGCGCCTCTTCAAGCAAAGACTAATCAGTGGCGCTCACTGCGCTAGACTTGATGTTAAAAGTCACTAATGATGTTAAGTGTCATTAAGGATAGTATCCTGTAAGTGAACATAGCTCAGATAACTAAAAGACAACTAGAAGAGTCACCAGTGGCAACCCATTAATGTCCTTCGTTGCAGAAAATAAGGTAAGGCCGGTGAAGTAGTGACTCGTTTCTTACATGCCTCTCTCAAGTTTTGTTCTTAGAAATGTGGTACTGAGAGGAGTACAGTATTTTTAAGCAGAAGCATTGAGCACCAGTCGGTCGGTGAGCAGTTAGAGTGGCACTGACGAATTGCGAGATCTTATGTCATTTTACCCAACACTACATCTCACTGTGCTTTTTCAACACAGCTCACCTTTGTTAACAGGTGGGTCTTTCTTATGGCAGATTCCTTCGATTTGTGTGCGAATGGATAGGATTTGTTATGATGTAAATGTCTGTTTTTCATTGTCATAGTTTATTCTTGACTTTTAGTGGTGTGTTGATATCATACTGGTGGCTGAAGAGAGTTGAAAGAAACAACAATAAACTTTCCGTTGGAATTATTGTTCGTTACATTGTACATCGTTACTGGAGGTATAATAATAAAATGATGTGCAATTTATTTTGAATTAAAAGAATTCATTCTTTTACTATTATTATTATTATTATTATTTTATATTTATTATGCACGTAAGGTCAGTAAATCTGAATCTGAGGCGCAAAGCAATTGTGAGTGAAGGACTTGCTCAAGGTCCCTACACGGAACCATCTTAGGAGAGGCTCAAACCCATACTTTCTGCATCACAAGCCAAGCGCTCTATCCAGTCGGCTACCATGCCCCACAATTGGCTACCATGCCCCATTCGTATCATTTTTAAGTGAATTGATATGCATAAGTCATATCTTTATCTCGTGACTAAATGTTCTACTAAAGTCAGGCGATTCAGTGGTCTGTGCTCTGTTGCATTTGGTGTTTTCTTGCTTTCCTGCATCCACTGAGCACATAATGCTTTCTAATGCATCATCCAGCTGTCCTTTGGAAGCAAACCTCCTCCAGTCACAGATCATACGTACTATTTTTTACTTAGCTCAGAGAGTGAGATTAGTGCTGCTTTGATAAAATCACCCGACTCAATTTTGCTATGACTTTTTTATGTCTATTTATTTTGAATATCGTCTTATATACATATATATATGTGAAAATGTAGATGGGTATATATATATATACACCCATCTACAGTTTCAGCAAAAGAACCATTTATGCAAATGATTTATCTGAAATTTGGAAATAATACAATTTTTAGCCAAGGCTTAGTGGATGAGGTGGTGACTGAAGAAGACAACGTTTTAATCTCACATTCTTTGCTTGAGTGTTGCTGTTTGCTTCATACATTAAAACCTCTTTGAGTTTTTCTTTTGTGTATTTTGGCTAGGCTGATTCCTGCTATGATGCTGACACTCATGTTCTACACATGTTTCTGGCGCTACTTTGCTGATGGTCCACTCTTTCCGTCTGAAGTAGGAGATGCAAATAACTGTCGAATCAATTGGTGGGTCGACATACTTATGGTCCACAACCTTGTCAGGACTGAGCACCTGGTAGGCAGAGTTGTCAGTTTAGATTTTTCGAAACAGTTTCATTCGGCTGTTGATCATCATCATTCCTCTTGTTCAATGTAGATCTGCCAGCTGCGGGGTTCGGTTCCACTCGTGTGCGATATTTGTTTGCTGATGAACTTGTGATTCTAATCCAACTATAGTCATTTATGTGAATTGATAGGTTCTTAGAAGCTGCTATGAAAATGTCCAGAAATTATTATTATTTCTGGATTTATTAAGTGGCACTATCTAATGACATAGCATCAGTCGATGGTGCTGAACAGTTTTGAGTGAAAGACTTTCTTAAGGTCCCTACACTGTAAAATTCTTGATTGTAATTGTAATTTGAGATTTATAAAGCACCTCTTAGAGGATAAACTCAGCAGAGGTGCTTCCGACCCAAAAAAGTAAAATCGCTGTTGAACAGTACATTCTTCAGGCGCCTGCGGAACACTGAGAGGGGGAGAGAAAGGAGCTCAAGTTGCAATACTCGAGGGAGACGTTTCCAGCAAGCGGGACCAACTTAGGCAAAGCTTCTGGACTGGGCTGCAGCGGTACGCATGCGAGGGACAAACAGGAGATCTCGAGTGGCCGAGCGAAGGTTGCTAAGGCCCGGCAACGAGGAGACCAAAGTGCAGAAGTCAATGAGGTAAAGGGGAGCAGAGCCAAGAACACAATTGCGCATGAGGGAGAGGATCTTAAAGTGGACACGCTGCTGGACGGGGAGCCAGTGAAGAGTGTCAAGAATATAAGACGAGATGTGGCCATACTTTGGAATGCCCCCTATGAGAGAAGCAGCAGAGTTGAGCACAGATTGTAGCTTAGCAGTGTTGGCAAGCGATAGGCCGGTAAAGATGGTGTTCCCAAAGTCAACCCTGGTGCAAATGAGGGCATGGACCAGCGCGGAGATAGCGTGAAAGGAAAGAGCACGGCGAATGGTACGGATCTGACGAAGATGATAAAAACAAGAGCGAGAGACGCTGTTAACATGAGCAGACAGGGAAAGCTCCTGATGCAGTACAACCCCGAGATCCCGGACCGTAGTAGAGAAGGAGGCTCAAACCTGTATTCTCCGTGTTACAAGCCAAATGGTCTAACCAATCAGCTACCATGCCTCACAGATTCATGCAGGGCCACACACACAAACACACACACACATATCATAGACAGGTATCCATATTATTCTATCTGTAAGCGAATTGTCAAACTTCTTGGTTGCGTTCTGACTTCCCTTTGACTTATCATTTCAGAGTTTAGACTTTTTTATACATTGTCTCTAGCTATTGGGTGAAGGCTCAGCAAAACATTCCAGTGTTTGAAACAATGCTACATGTTTTTTTCTTTTCCCTGCAGTGTCTGACCTGGATGTTCTACGTTCCACTGATTTTCCAGCTGCATGTGGCCTTTCTAATTGTCCTCATACCATTAGTGATGTAAGTCACCGTTTCTTGTCTAATTAATTAACTGCTGATTAGAAACTTATATCAGTTTAATTGTTTTTGGCATCAGTGTATTATCATTATTATTATTTCTGCATTTGTTAAGCACCACTATCTAATGACTAATCATCATTCGATGGCGCTGAGCAATTGCAAGTGGAGGATTTGCTCTAGGTCCTTATGCAGCAACTGCCTCAGGGGAGGCTCGAACCTGTACTCTGCACTTTATGAGCTGAGCACTCTATCCAATCGGCCACCGTAATCAAATGGTTATGATTGCTCTATCGTAAAGCATTTTTTGGGCAGAGTCATAACAAATAAAAAACAGAGGAATTTTACTGTTATCTCCAGATTTCTTCTGCACCCAAAAGCTAAGTAGCAGAAAACAGCTAATTCCCAGGTGCTCGGTCAAATTAAAATTATTGAGGCAGATAAGCTCAGGTTCGGTTCTGGTTGAGATCCTTGACGAGGCTGGTAGACATACAGCTTTAGGTTGATGATAAATTTTTGCTTGTATTGGCTTAACATACATGTTTTTAATGGATCAGGACTTTTTGCTTGTAGATGGCCAGTGGTTGGCTATGTATTACTTGGTGCCATGTTTACAGCTCACATTGGTGCAACTGCAGCAATAACAATGCAATAGTTGAGTATTTTGGCATACCTTATCGAGTTATTAAACTGTTTAAATTCTTAATGTAGTTTACTTTGTGAAGCTTTTACTGTGATTCAGCAGTGCAACTTTTGTCAGAGAAGTGAAGGAATTCTGTCTAATGGGGAATTTTTCTCAAGGGTCTTTAGACCAAAACTTCTGCTGCTACATGGCTTATTTCAGAAATTTAAATCTTGGGTTAGCACTCTGGGACTTTAAGTGGCATGTGATGAAGGATCTCACCCGATTAATTCATTGAAAAATGAGCAGGGTCGAGACCATACAGTCGCTATATAAAACCGTGTACATTTACATTTACATGTACAAAACTGTTACAATGCATTCATAGCTATGGGCAGCAACCCTGCACAAACTTTTGAATAATTTTAACTGGGTGAAGCACCGGTGTTACTGAAGTTGCTAGTTATTTGGTGTAATTTCTGTATGTTAGTTCACTGAAAATTCACAAGTGTAGTGGGTTTTTACAAAGTACATGTACTTCTAATCAGTGCCAGATGTAATGCATTGAAATTGTTCATGAGTGCATTCAAAGCTATTAGTTCCACATTGTCAAAGATAGTCTTCAAGAGCAAGGCCACATGTTTGGAGTAAAAATTCATGTGTATTGTTTTATTTAAATCATGAAAAGTTTATCACATTGCCACATGCATAAGTCTTTTTGCATATTTCAGTCGCATGGAGAATGATGCCGCTGGTCTGTTTAAGGGCTACTATTTGGTCCCATGGTGTCGTGCTGGCCCTGCCATCATTGGATTCCTTCTTGGGATAATCCTTCATAAAACCAAGTGCAAATTAAAGATAAATAAGGCAAGTACCAGTTGTGCTCTAGTTAAATATATACCAACAGGCTATCATTGCACATGATTTGGTTATTGTGCGTTATGTGAAAAGTCGTTAAAAAGATCGTGAGTTTATGCCATTCACTGGCTGGGTAAGTCACAATGACAGTGGCCACCAGATATGCAGTCAGAACAGAGTCCTTCTTACTCTGCATACAACTTTCTGGCTGCCATGGTTGAATTGCTTCAGGTAATCTAAGATGGACACCATAGTCGGCTGTGCTGATATGCCACCCCTCACCAAAAAACCACTGAAAAGTTACAGAATTCTCTAAATGTACTGATTTGCCACAAAATCCCAGCATACAATGCAAATTGTTTAACATGAAATGCAGAGGATTACTGTGAACAATTTTGTGTTAACCAAATTTCAACTTAAACCAATGTTTCAATTTCAGTTTTTAAAATGTTAAATTTAAGCAGGTAGTGCACTATATACACAGCAATCGTTATGAATGGCACTTTTAATGGATTACACGCATTCAAACAAACTACGCTTTACTGCACAATTTCTTTATTCTCGGGCATGGTAATTAAGTTAAAAGACAATGAAAAATAAACTTGTTAAAATTTAAAGATACTACTTTAAAAGTCCAAGTTAATAAACGCTCAGATAGATCCAGTGCTAACATTGCCATGCTTCAAAAATATGAGTCATAACAGAGTAAAATTGTCTTGGGACTCACATTCGGTGGTCATTGGCCAAAACAGAAGGCAATAATATTCTCCCGTAGTCTAAGTAGGTTAGTGCGTATAATGCTGCATGTTGCATTCTTCTCAACATGTCAGTATTTTCCCATTGATGTTGAGAGCTGATGAGATTATAATTTTATGCAGGTCAAGATGTCGCAGCACTGTCAGTATTGACTGTCTCAAATGCCACCAGCAGGGCACACGCATTGATTTATAGTTAGTCACTGAATACTATTGGTCAAAGTAACCCCAGATTTTGGCACGTGTTGTTTTTGCTTAGAAGCGATCACCAGTTAATGGCTCGTGCATTACTGCAAGTGGCGCTTAAGCAGTCAGAGTAGATTTAGAGATTCAAACACTGAGGGAAATGTACTGTTGGCCAAATTAACCCCAGATTTTGGCACATTATTTTTGCTTAGAAGCACATTATTGCGGGTGGTGCTTAAGGAGTCAGATTAGATTTCGTGAAATGTAAGTACCATTTAAACTACTTTGACTCATGCATGTACATGTAAACAGTGAAACTGCTAAGCCTAATTCTCTTGTACAGTACGGTTATCGTTCTAATATCATTCTAATTGTGTTATGCATTGTTATCTTTGTCAACAGCTGTTACTCATAGTTGGATGGCTTTGTGCTCTGGGGATCCTGGCTGCTGTCGTATTTTCTAGCTATTCACAATTTATGGAGGGTGGTGAATTCTGGTCTGATTCTGCCCATGCAGCCTATGATACGTTGGCACGGACTGCATGGGCCGTTGGACTGGGATGGATAGTATTGGCCTGCAGTACTGGACACGGAGGTAAGTACCTTCACATCTCATTACTATTCTGTGCCTTGTTGTTATTAATAAATTATTACTGTGTAATAATCATTATTAATAAGAAATGTATCAGATGTCAGTTATATAAAAAATCATAGGGTAACTGAAATATTTACTACAATTAAATTTCTTTCTGGGCTAGGATATTAACCCATTACCTCTGCAGGGAAATTCCACTCAGTGCTGCTGTACCTCTCTTAAATGATGTGCCTAGTAAGTTTGCATATGCAAAGTTAATCCTGTCATTATAACTTATAAAGAGATTTACTGATGGCGTTTCATTATTATTACTTCTGTCTTTGCGTCCCCAACAGCAAGGTCTTGTCGAAGGCACGGTGAGAATATGACAATTCAGTATGCTGACCAACTCAGTTTGCCACCCTCTCCAGGGTCAGTAAATGAATACCCAAAAAAGAGGGAGGCTAGAAAAGGTGTCTTATTGTTGGAATGCTGTGGTCATGTTTGTGCTTCAGTCAAAAGATCCTTCAGTGTAGGAACACTTCTGCATATCTTCTGTTCTATCTTTTTACCTTTAAACACTGCTAAAGCAAAAAAGCACGAGTCCACAAAACAGACAGCATTTATCTAGTTACTGAGTGCTTAAAAATGACCAATTTGATGCTTAGTCATTTCAATATGTCCTAACAAATGAACGAATTCTTCCATAGGTTTGGTGGGAAGATTTCTCGGGTGGGATTTGTTCCTGCCTCTCAGCCGTCTTGTCTACATAACATTCTGCACATCTGCAATGATGATCTTCAGATATGCCTACACAAATCGCATACTGCTCTACGTCCATGACTTCCACATGGTAAGTCAAACACCACATGACTCTGAGAGGCACTACCGTCGGGTACTGTTGAAAGCATTGTAAACTTGACTCTGAGGGGCACAACCGTCGGGTACTGTTGAAAGCATTGTAAACTTCCAGGTCATTTGTATTGTATCTGTGAAGAATGTATCAGCATGTAAGTGTTTTATTATAAGCACGGACGGGTACAGGTTCGAGCCTCCCCTGAGACGGTTACTGTGTAGGGACCTTGAGCAAGTCCTTCATTCACGACTGCTCAGCGCCATCGACTGATGCTCAGTCATTAGTGGCCCTCAATAACTGCATAAATAATACTATATGTATATACATAGATACACAGCCACATACCTGTTAACCTTGTCAATACTGATGCATTTCAAAAGATAATTTATAACAATTGTTTTAGGTTATTGACTAGCTAATTATCCTTGCTTCAGAGATTGGCATGTAGCAGTTTCACTTGAATTTTGTACCTCTCCACTTGTTTCATTCCAGTATTATGACAGGCTTTCAGTTGAGCACAGTGTTGTGATGATTACGAAGTTCTTTGTTTGCTACGGTCAATTATTCTCAGATTATTTTCAGTTTTACATAATTTTTTATATCTCTGCATCCCACTTTCAGTCTAAATTGTTTGGGTTGTTTTTTGTTCAGTTCTGTAGAATTGTTCTGTCTACGGACATACACTTTATGCCGTGTTAATTTTGCTTTCAGTTGTACATGGTCCTTGGGCACCTCATTTTCGTTACGTTGATGGGACTGTTCTTTGGCCTGCTGTGGCATTATCCTGCTTCCATAGGAATTGAGAAAGCCATCTGCTGCAAAACATTCAACGAGTGGATGAAGGCAGCACGCCACCCAGAAGAGCTTGCCAGAGATGATGTCAGTGAAATAAGCGACAAGAAAAAAGCTCAGTAGTGCTTTATCGTCAGCAAGTCTGCCTAAACAATGACTATTTGCCAACTGAGAAATAAATAACTGCACTAATTAATTTGTAAGATATTGTAACAGTACACTGGAGCCTCCTCATACCATGCGTCATTGTAACGTACATCATGCAGTCAAGGATATGGATCCAAATGCAGTTCAGCTTTAAAAGACCTGTATATAAAACAACCTCAGTACGAGACAGTTCTTGATATGGCTATGAACCACAGCGTCATAAGGAGGCGCTGATGTATATATACTGCTTAGGTTTTATTTAGTGCATTACATATATAAATTGTTTCTTGCATGTACCATAATCAGGGTAATAATGAACATGAGACTGCTTTAAAGAAACTGAAATCTGATATTCTGTGATTATGTTGTTTTGTAATAATTTTTATGGCCTTGAATTGTATGATTTATAAAAAGCAGGAGGGAACTGTAATATCTGTAGTCATTTTGGGTATTGGCACAAATTCAGCAAACTAATCAGATTCATAACTCACATAATTACTAAACTTACTGCTTATCAAAGTGTATTCACTGTATACTACTATATGCAGTAACATAAGACAATTACTTAATCATTCACTCTGGCTGGTCAGGAACTGAAAGAGGTGAAAAGCATCCACAGCTTTATCCTGGGGCTATAGGATAGGCCATTCTACCACAGGCGCAATTTCAGGGTACGGGTTGCCCATACCCCCACTCTTTTGTATATCATGAATAAACAATACCCATTCAGTTTAGTATGAGCTCGGCATTCTCAAATGACTTTTCATGCTACATGTATTAGTCACACATTAATTATTGTAAGGGGAAAGGATGAGAAGAAATTGATACCCCCATTTCATAGATCAAAATTATGCCCCTCCTCTCCACATATGAAGTTCCCTTTCCACTTTATGTCGTGAGAAAATGCTTAAACCATGTTGGAGTGAAATGATACAGTATTCAGAAGATCAAACTGCAATTTAGTACAGATTGAGCAAATTTCCCGAGTTTGTGCTCTCTACTGTAACTCTCGGCATAAAGTAAACAGTTGCTGTACTATGTAGGAACTTCTAGACGTCCTCCATTAATGTATAGAGCTAAAAACTTCTTAAAAACTTCTGGATCGTAATCCTCATACTTGGTATTTCGAAGCATGGCTCGCTGTGGCAAAATCTTGTTAAACAGCGCATTGTCCGAGTCAAACCAGACCAGATTCTTTATGCCGTTATTGGAGCCGAAATCAAGAGTGTTCAGTTGAAAGCAAGTGAAGTGGAACTTGATTCCATTCGTTAAGATGCACTGAACTGAAACCGGCTCGGGTAAAATCTTGACGTCAACCTAGAAGTTGCATAATGTAGAGATGTTGTCAAATTTATCATAGACAAAACAACATGCTCAAGTCTAAGCAACTACTGACGGATGCTTTGTGTTATAAAAGTCGTTGCATTTGACAAGTAAGGTAAGAAAAAACTGCATAGCCCCTCAGAGATGCTGTAAACTGCTGATCAAGATCTCATCTCACATTAGAATGTTTAGTTAGTTCGTGACCACGTGTTCCACCTAACCAGATACGGATGTGCAGAAAGTACGTACACACAAGTATCAGTTAACTGACAAACGCCTCGCTGCTGCATTAAAAATCTCAAGAAATGAACCACAAAACAGTATTTCTCTCCAGACCCATAATGTTTCATAACGAAAATATAAACCTAATTGAACAGATGATGCTTACGTAAAGAAATCAAAGCCTGATACAGCACCACTAAAATGCAACTTCTCAGCACTAATCCAGTGATACTGGTTGCAGCATGTTGAAAAGAATGTCAGCAAACGTCTAACAGACATGCACCTGTAACATTCTGGTGCTTCAGATTGTCTCATGAGGCAAATAGCTGAAGTTTAATAATACAAGAGCTGACAAAGTCCATCAGTTCACGTCTCTAACGTGCCAAAGATGGCATTAGAAAATGCTATCTAACACACAGCACTTACCCCAAATCTTAACTTAGCAGAGGCCAGCGCATGGCCAAAGCAGAACATGAGAGCTTTGGCGTTATGCTGTGACACGGTCCACATGTTGTCATAGCACATGACTGCTGTATGAGGATATGGGTGACTGAATCCATCTCTAAAACCTTTAACACAAAACAAGGGATCTCTAATTAAATTTAAATACAATAAGAGGCAATAAAAGTGACAGGTGCTTTCCTGCTGTTTGAGCTTCTTTCACTTGTGGATCAACTATTCAATTTTACTTAACTGTAACAACATTCAACCTGGTGTGGTGTGCATTCAAGAGGTTCTGAGAAGGCACTACAAAACTGTCCAGGTACATTCAATTACATGCATATGTACTACATATATAGTGAAGTTTTGTAGAAACTTGTGCATATGAAGCTCTGGCTAATTAAGAAACATTAGCAAATACAAGAAATCATTTAAGAAAACAATTAATATGCATAGTATGCTTGTGCAGAACAATTTCTTCTGTGATCTACCAAATATTTGGGTTGAACACAGACACAGCAGTAATCTAGTAACCAAAACAAATTTTCCACACAGGCCTAGAAGGCTCATGAAAAATTATTTAATTTCACCAGCAGAGAACAAGAGTGCCACGCCACCCAGGCTAGAAATGCTTAAACTCCTGAGTCCTGTCCCACCTGTGATGTTCTCAGGTCTCCACACGTGTTGCTTAACAAGGTCGATTGTTGGAGCAAGTGGAAACAGTTCTGGCAGTTCATACATAACAGATTCATCGACAACCTCTTGTGAAGCAAATGGCTGAAGAGGTCTGTTCGTAAATATTGTAGCTGTCTGTGGACCACGAATCATTACATGCTTCTGACCTGAACCAACAAATAGCAAAAAACAATTATATGGACCTAATCCAATCTTACATAAATCTCGGGCTAGCATGGTCCGTGCAAGGGGACCTTAAATGGCATGGCGCCCATTCAAATGGGCAGCAGTGGTGAAGGACCTCACCCAATAAATTCATTGAAACATGAGCAGGGTCAAGATCATAAGGTCACTTACATAAAACCGTGTACATTTACATTTACAAGGTGCAGCAGGGAGGTCTTTTGGTGGGGGGCTTGTCTTTTGGTGGGGGGCTTGGTCTGCAATCCGATATGGGTTCAAGACCATTGAGCAGACTCCACATAACAAGTTGTTGCTGTCACAAAGCAGTATAATTTGGTACTGGTGTAAGCTGGGTAGTACAAGTCAAGTCCTGTGATGCAATAGCCCACAACCAAGACCTTGGGTTTCATCCATTGCAAAGATAAAGAAATTAGCACTACCCCTGTGGTCTACTCTGGAATATTGGATCTGTACTCAAAAAACTTATACTGTCATAATAATGTACTGTACATTAAGGATTATTTTGTAAGCTGTCGTGGATCTTGAGAAAAGGTAGGATTAGGGTTTGCTCATGTAGAAAGCACCTCTCTCAAAGCTAGTTCTCAAACAAGTGTACAGTACTGAGGATTGTAGGACGTTTCAGCTGAAGCACAAACAACAGAAGTGTGCTGCTAACTTGAATCAACGTAAATCAAAAGTTCATAGCATGATGCCCAGTAGCCGAACTGTTGTACCATGACTTTCAAACCAAGCAGCATCACCTAACCAACACCATTTTCAAACCTAATACCATCTTCATATCAGCATCTACACATGGAAACACCAAAGGGAAGTTGATTACTTAATGGAAACAATTTACTTAGTACTCAAAAACATGACCATATGTTTACTAGATATTTACAATGAAATTAAAGCTGTGGAGATAGTGATTTATAAAGGCTGCAGTCAACAAAACCACTACAACTGGTCAAGATTAACTCCAATAATATTACAAAATGATTGTCATCCTTTGCAAACCTTGGACATAGTAGAACGTTGAAAGGAAGGAATCAACCGCCTGACGACGCGATGACAAAAGATCAGAGTGCCATCCACCAAATGTTTCGCACAAACGCAATAGGTTCTTTGCAGTTATGGACCTTTAGCCAAAGATATACATTAACTCATTACTCGGTAGTAAATGGTAGTAACGGCAGCCGACCGCACGGTACTAATCGGTAGTAGGTGGGGCTAGTCATATCGTAACCTCTTGTTTATTTGTAATCCTTATAATTTTAGAATTCTATGTCATATGGACAAATAGGTATAATTTTAATCTATACTACATCAGTGGAATCCCTGTAAAACACGTCAAAATATAAAAAAAAAACAATCAAAATAGGCATTTAAATCGGCCAGCGTGTAGCTAAAAATGGATATTTAAATGTCCCAAAATGGCAAAGCATTGTTTACCAGAGGTAGAAATTCGCCGATTGATCGACGAATGGTCATATATTAATGAAAGTTATGATTCTTCTGATGAATAAAACGTGTCAGGTGGATCGCACGAGTCTGTTGGCAATAGGGTCAGTCCATGTGAAATCACCAGGAGCCTAAAAGTGACCTATCTCAGATTTGGCTGTAATTTTGCTATTTTGTAGTATGATATGTTTGTACATCATATTGAAATTTTCAAAAGCCTATCACTATTTATCTGCTTTGTATGGCTGACGGATATGGAGGGGGTAAGAAGAACACGCGACATGTTTGAATTTAGTGACATGTTCAGAGGCCAGTATCTCAGCAACGGGTGCCCCTATTCTTGTAAAATTTGGTGATTTTGGTACAACTGTTTGTGTACTTTCTGATTCAGTAGATCATTCTGAATTGAAACAAATAGTTTCCCACTAATATGGGTGTAAAAGAGGCCAAAAAATCCGTCGCTAGTTTAAAACTGCAATATTCATGGCATTGTAGCAGTGAATACTACAAAAAACTATTGCAAATATTTTACATTTCTGTTATCTGCATATAGTTCACTCTCTATGTGACAAATCTTAGCCGTTTTAATCTATGTCTTCATGGTGAAATGAGTCTTCGAAGTTGGTCTGTCCCATAAACTACCTCGTCTTCGGCTGCAGGTATGGGCATGTGGGACAATGGATAGAACAATGCATTTGACTTAATTTTGTAGAGCTTGAACAGACCTTTCCAATGATATATGGTTTGTTTGGTGCATCTGAGTCCCTCACATGATTCTAAGTGATCGAAATACTGATATTTGAACACTCACGAATGACATATTGCAGTACTTTCTACTTAGAAATTTGAATTAAAAATAGAAATAAAGTTGGATTTTAATGAAATTTGGCACACATGTTCTACTACCAGACATAAGGAATTTCTGAAAATGTTACTTGATTATCTCAAAAAATGTTGGAATTACAGAATTTTAAACTTTTTTGCCGTTTCATGACTTCGCGAAAAATTGAATGATTGACGAACTTTGACTTGCTGTAACTTTGGAAGTAATAAAGATAGAAGCCTGAAATTTTCAGCTTCTTATCAATTTCTTGGGCTGATTATAAAAATGCAGTTATCGTCAGGGTATCTCCCACCCTTTAAAATGTATGGAAAGGCAAACATTGCTCAAAAGCTAATTATCACAGTTCGGTATGCCACCAGACAAGATGATGATGATATATAAATATATTTGTAATAGCATGAGACTATGCCACATGAGTATTGATCTATGAGAAAGAGAGTTGTTGAGAGTTCTCACCAGAAAGTTCCAGCACAGGTAATCTGCAATTTAAGTTCGTGAATACAATAAAATCACGAAATTCACCGACATGGTTCTGAGGTTAGGATTAAGACCCCAACATGCAATTTGCACCACAATTAGCCCTTGTTATGGTGAATTCATGTACCAAAATTTAACTGTCATTTACTGTCAGCATTGACATTTTTACAAAATACCCTAAAACGAGCTAGCGTAGGCTACAAAATCTATCACCAACTTAGATCTACTGAACTTTTTTTCAACAACTCTCTCATAGATCAGTACTCATATGGCATAGTCTCATGCTGCTACAAATATATTTATATATCATCATCACTTTGTCTGGTGGCACACCAAACAACTGTGATAATTAGCTTTTGAGCAATGTTTGCCTTTCCATACATTTTAAAGGGTGGGAGATACCCTGACGATAACTGCATTTTTATAATCAGCCCAAGAAATTGATAAGAAGCTGAAAATTTCAGGCTTCTATCTTTATTACTTCCAAAGTTACAGCAAGTCAAAGTTCGTCAATCATTCAATTTTTCGCGAAGTCATGAAACGGCAAAAAAAGTTTAAAATTCTGTAATTCCAACATTTTTTGAGATAATCAAGTAACATTTTCAGAAATTCCTTATGTCTGGTAGTAGAACATGTGTGCCAAATTTCATTAAAATCCAACTTTATTTCTATTTTTAATTCAAATTTCTAAGTAGAAAGTACTGCAATATGTCATTCGTGAGTGTTCAAATATCAGTATTTCGATCACTTAGAATCATGTGAGGGACTCAGATGCACCAAACAAACCATATATCATTGGAAAGGTCTGTTCAAGCTCTACAAAATTAAGTCAAATGCATTGTTCTATCCATTGTCCCACATGCCCATACCTGCAGCCGAAGACGAGGTAGTTTATGGGACAGACCAACTTCGAAGACTCATTTCACCATGAAGACATAGATTAAAACGGCTAAGATTTGTCACATAGAGAGTGAACTATATGCAGATAACAGAAATGTAAAATATTTGCAATAGTTTTTGTAGTATTCACTGCTACAATGCCATGAATATTGCAGTTTTAAACTAGCGACGGATTTTTTTGACCTCTTTTACACCCATATTAGTGGGAAACTATTTGTTTCAATTCAGAATGATCTACCGAATCAGAAAGTACACAAACAGTTGTACAAAATCACCAAATTTTACAAGAATAGGGGCACCCGTTGCTGAGATACTGGCCTCTGAACATGTCACTAAATTCAAACATGTCGCGAGTTCTTCTTACCCCCCTCCATATCCGTCAGCCATACAAAGCAGATAAATAGTGATATGTCAGATGGATCACACGAGTCTGTTGGCAATACGAAGTGAACGAGTCGCACATTGAGTTTGATGACAATGGCATCCGCTATAGGCCTATGCCTGCGGCGATTGTGGGTCGGTTTTCGGTTACCCAGAAAATGCTGTGTTGAGAAATAGGATTTACAGATTGGACGAGAAGATAAAGTGATAAAGAATAGTGTGTACCTTATATCTATATGTCAGACACTGACAGAGATAGCATAGCTTCAATTTGTTTTGCTTTTAGGCTTTTCCTATAATTTTCTTCAGTTTTTACGACAACAGTCTAAATACTAAAAAAAATTGTATCTCCTTCAGTTTTGAAAATATTATAAAAATTTCTTTTCAGTTCTATCTGGCAACAATATCTGCACATTTTTTGTGCTCAATTACCATATGTTGTCACTTAAAATATTTATGTAGACTGTCTTGAAGATAAACATATAACAAATTTTTGGGGTACAGTTGGGGCAACTTTGGATAACCAAAAACGTTTTCCCCAAACAACCTGACAGATGAGTGGGAAGAGGAGATAAAATGCTAAAGAATGGTGCTTATCTTATGTCTACATGTCAGAAACCAACAGAGATATCATAAGTTCAATGTGTTTTACTTTTAGGCTTTTTCCTGTAATTTTCTTCAGTTTTAATGACAATGGTTTAAATACTAAAAAATTTACATCTCTTTCATTTATGAAAATATTTTTAAAATTTCTGTTCGGTTCTACCTGGCAACAATTTCCGCACAATTTTTATGCTCAATTAATCTATGTTATCATCTAAACTTTGTTTGTAGACTGTCTTGATGATAAAAATATAGCAAATTATTTGGGGGTACAGTTTGAGGCAACTTTGGGTACCCAAAAATTTCTTTTTTTCAAAAGACTTGACAGATGAATGGGAAGAGGAGATAAAATGCTAAAGAATGGTGCTTACCTTGTGTCCATATGTAAAAAACTGACACAGATATCACAAGTTCAAATTTTATTATTTTTTGGCCTTTTTTGCCAAAAATGTGCGGTCGTGATGGGGTAGGTGAAAACATTTCTGCGGTCGTTAAAGGGTTAAGACAGTTTCTATATACGAAAGCTGCTGGGCACGATCTCTGCAACCTGCTACTCAATGATTCCAAGTTTAGTAAAAAAAAATGCATCTTGGTAATTTATTCTATCTTCAGTGTTTACTGTAATACGTAACAATGCAACATTTATACAATTCCTAATTTAGCATAACTCCTGAACCTCTTCACATAAATATAGATGCTTTTGAACTACATCTGGGGCCTCGGGACCTCACGAATCTCGACTACCAGTCTAGAGGATGGTGGTTTGGGAATGTGGATCTGCTTAGAAGCAACCACTGACTGATGCTTAGCACATTACTAAAATGGTGTCAGAAAAGTCATCAGATTAGATTCTAAAGATCACACTAGCTGTAAATGAAGCTAAGCAAAGACTCTAGAATGAAAATATATTACTGCAAATTCTGTATGTTGCACAGTTGAAATAGGAACAATCAGACTGATCACCTTATGTCAGTTTAAATACCAGTGATAAGAAACACAAGTGTGAAAGTTTAGATGCATGATGAGAAGGAACAACAAAAGTCTGGTAAGAAACAGAAAGAAGACCACTGACCCAATCATAAAGTACAAAAAATCAATCATAATTTTTTGTCTTTTCCTTTGTGTAAAAAAGCCAGGCAAAGTTACTCCCAGTATCAAGCCCCATTATACCATTGTGGGGCACAGTAGCTGATCGGTTCAGCTTGTAATGCGGACAGTACAGGTTCGAGCCACCCTCCATTAGACGGCTACTGTGTAGGGAAATTGAGCAACTCATTCACTCACAACTGCTCAGCACTGTCAACTGATGCTTAGTCATTAAATAGTGGCGCTTAATAAATGCAGAAATACCATAACTTCATATTTTATGTCAACTGATCTTCGAACTTTGAAACTGTCGAATGAAAACAAGAAAAACAGAGAGCTTACGCTATTGTAAGATTTGGAATTCCAAACTCAGCTTTGAAACGCCAACCTGGCAAGCGTGGATTAAACCTCCTACGCAACTTGTATTTTGAAGGATCCCAGATGTTGGCCTGCATGATGACACGCTGTACCAACAAATCCTGAAAGATCAAAAATTCTCGATGACTATGAAAGTTTATACCAAAAATCCAAATTAGATGCATTAAATTTAAACAAAGTTAACCGTCATCAGCATCAGTAATTACAAAAATTAACTGCAATCACCATTATGATCCAAATACATGACTCCTTCTGATTCAAACTCTTATAAATGTGAGTGGACTTGACAGTAAGTCACCTGATCTGGCAATTCCAAGCATCCAACTAGGCTGCGTACAGTTGATGGAAGTTCATAGAACGGCTTTGTCTTCGTCAGTAGCAGAGCCTGTTTCTCACCTAGATTTTGGCATAAAGTTACATACATATTCAAAGGTAGGCTACAGCTTGAAGTAATAACCACAATCCATTTTATCCAGTTGAGAGAAAAAACATAAATGGTCTCCATTTTCTGTCTAGTGTTTACGTTCATGAAGAAATAACGATTTTGTGCAATAAGGTATCCACTTTCAGCACAAAAGTTAAGAGGAAAAAATGATATGCAAGAATATCATTTTGAAAGATAGCTGAATCTACTTGTGAAAGATTTTTATCAGTATCTTCAAAACTGTGAAATCCAAATTGTTTAAGCACATCAAGTCCCAAATTTTCATGTTTCAAGCCTAATTCAAAACAGAAACACATGTTTTATTCATTTGTTCAGAGACTGGTTGCATCGGTTTTCATTTTTTCCATTATTTCAGGTGTTTTTGAAGCTTAGCTACTGTTCTTGTAGATACCTCATGCCACCATTCTCCACCCACTCACTGGCTGATTCATAAAAAACTAACACTAAAATGTAGACATTACCCTCCAGCAGTTTTGTAACATGCGAAAACTCATAGACAGGTGTTTCATGGTAATCTGGATGATCCTCGGTTGTTTTGGGTGGCATGAACTGTATATCGTCTGGAACTGGAGGTTCCCATTTTGGAAAGTCAGGCATACTTTTCACAACATCCGATCCTTTCACTATAGGCACACCTACAATAAAGACTGGAAAAGATTAGCACTCAAGTTACGATAACAATAACAGCTTAAACTAAAGGCATAAAAGGCATATCAATTTCAGTGAGACCAGCTATATTCAAGTACAAGTTTGCTAATCAAACCCTAAGGTCCAAAAACTGCAGACAAAGAATAAGCAAACTGCTGATGAAATAGAAATGTCTTTAAGCAAGAGTGAAAGTCAGTTTACTTAAAAACAATTAACCTACACCAACTGTCAAAATTAAATCATGTTTTTATTCAAGCAGTTCTGAGTGCCTCTGATGAGTTTCTCTTGAAGTGGTGCTATATAAATCTATGATTACAATTCAATACACTTTCTACCAAAAAAGTCAATGTCTATGTAAAAACTTCCCTGTACAAGTAATAAACTAAATAGTAAGATGAAAAGATGATTACCTTCTACATTCCTGAATGGAGAGATAAGTGGTGAATCAAAATATTGAGATTTTTGTTTCCATAGCATCTTGAAGCGCCATCTGTAGCTTTCTTTCAGAAGCACTTTAGTCAGTCTCATGGCTAATGTAGTCTGTAATTTAACACGCAAATATCACATAGTCAAATGCGTTATTAGTTGCAATTTCAAGGGATCATGGATACCTTTAAGCTAAACAAAAAAGAGCATATTTATAATTGATAAATAGGTCGTTTTAGACGTCCCGGGTAAGCGTAATCTCGAGATTTCAAGTGCTTAGTCAAAACAAAACAAATCGATAGGCAAGTAGGGTCAGATTCGGTTCAAGGTCAAGAGCCAATGGTCAGCCAGGCAGACAGTCTTTCGGCTACAGTGGATGGTGTTTGGAGTCGGGGCGGCAAGAGGAGCAATCAAGATAGGGTGTTACGATCAGCCTTAGAATCCAACTAACGTGTATCAAAATTATTTTTAAAATATGCCACAACCACACAGAAATTCACGATAATTACATTTACTCAGTAATGCGCACGTATTCCTACTTTTAGTTGATAAAATCCTAATTATTTGTGGAGGAAAACTGCGAGAAAGTCACGACATAATGTGGGCGACAATAGGTGAACGTCGCCGCAGATTTCGAAGAAAGTATGCGCACGAGTCTAGATGGGACACCACATTAGCAGAAGTATTTCTGAGCGTACAGATTACAAGTTGGATAGTTCAAAAAGTTGCATTTTATGTTTCTTATATTTACTTGTCATAGGTCGTTAAATGTCATTTTGGGCGTTTACTAAGCAAGTCTGGCTTAATTTTTGTCTTCTCGATTTTATTTAGATTGAGTGGCTTTGATTGATTAACTGGTCTTCTCGATTATGTTTTGCAGCTGTTGTTCACCCAAAGATCGTAGAGTATAAGACTCTAGGATCTTTGGTTCTCCGTTGCAAGATCAGCAACCACAGTAGGCATAAATTTCAACTCTCATATTTTTTGTACATCCTAATCACTCCTACGGCCTCAGTAATATTTAAGACTTATAGGCATGTTCTGTGTTCAGCTGAACAGGACTGTCGATTTTAGTGGACACTACTTCGTTAAAGCAGAGCTCAAGGATTCTTGTTCTGCTAAATTATTGAGAAGTAAAGGGGCCTACTTAAAACGCTACTTTTCGCAAAGGACGACATTAACTCAGAAAAGACCAGACTGTGCAGTGTAATTTTCTATCAAAAGTACTGACAGTCCCACTAGGGTCTCCGTCCTGTCAAATTGTTGATCTGCAGTAGACCTAAATTTTCACAGGTTTAAGTTGTGGAAATGACTGATGGAAATGTTCAGGAGCCTCTGTGCAACATGTCGCCGCGCAGTTAGCGTCAAACGTCTCAAGTGGTGACATGTTAGGGCCTATGACATCAAAGAATGTCTTTAGTTCATCAAACAGACACAGATGGTCAATGTCTCGCCTTTGGCTGCACCATCACCTTCAGGGCCGGCGCCAGAGTATTTGGCGCCCTAGGCGAACCTGTCGCACTTACAGCCGGTAAGTGCGATAACTGATTAATATTAAGTTAATATAACCTTCACACAGGAATGCAGCCGAACCTTGCATCTTTATTTTAGAATCGTCGTTCATTATAATCATCTACGAATCATTATTACTTCTAAATAAAACAAAAATATGGCACTTAATAATTTTTAAATTTTCGTATAATTCATTTATTCATAAATGGTGGCAAAAACGGCGGCAATGTTTAAAAAATATTTCTTTATGTAGCTTTTCTGCCCCCCCCCCCAGAAATTTGCCGCCCTAGGCGGTCGCCTAGTGGTTAAACCGGCCCTGATCACCTTTCCTGGAAAGAACATACTGCAAATTCACATTTCTAGATAAAAATCACTATGATCAGTGCTGAATTGTTAAACAGAAATCCAAATGTCTCAAACTGCTGCATTAGTACAAATCACTCATCAAAGGACACAACTGTTTGGCACATGACTACAATGAAGAAAGTTATTCTAAGTGCCTCTTCTGCATTAACATTTGGTTCACACTGTCGGCTGCTCCGTACAAACTCTGTGCATTTAGCCCAACATCACTGCTGCACCCTGCCTGAAACATAACATGAAATGTCATGATCGTGGTATCAGAGTTCAAATAGTGCTTCAATGTACCCTCCAGAGAAAAGTAATTGCATCCACTCGAGCTTAAACAGCACTTCATAAAACCATATGGTTATGAATTGTAATTTTAGCTTTAATTTACACATTGTTAGCAATGGGCTGCTTCCAGTGGGCAGAACAGTCAATAAAACTGTAAGATATTTATATTTATATATTTGGCTGGGGTCTATGAAGGATTTCTGCAAAAACTGCTCTACTTTGGACTCATCCCTCCCTTGTCTGCATTTGGTATTAGTCTCCCCATCCTCTTTTGCGGAAGTCCGCCATCAAATGCTTACTAAGGTCTAAATTAGGTTACCCTGTTGATCCCGCAGGTTTGTGCTACTGGGTGAGTGGGTGGTTACTTTGACATTGCGGCATCCAAGCAAACAGATTCTAATTGGATCCAATGCTGTGCAGGCAATTTGCTGTCTGAATGAAGTTGGTATTTAAGGCACATACGAAATGCTTGTACCCAATTTAGATATGGACGTCCACATTGGACCTAATTCCATCCTGTCTGCAGACGTTTCTAATGGACTATACTTAAAACTGGAGGATTAACGAACTGGAGGTCATTCATCATGGACATTGATGCATTCAAAACTCCAGACCAAAAATTGATACCATAGCTAAAAGCCTGCCTACAAAATAAGTATGTCATAGCATGTTTTAAGTGATCATCTGAATACTAAAGTGATATTGCTTTACTGTGATAACAAGACTTAAATGTTTGAAGCATCAGATTCTGATCACAGCAATTATTGCATACAAAATCAAAGTTCTTGACAACCATTTCCTAATCAGCAAATGATCAATCCAGTGATCAAAACCTTTCATCTGTTAGAACATGAAATGTTTAGCATTTTAGGCCTACCACCAATTTACAAGGGGTGACTGTAATCGATTTACACCAAACTGCTTAATTTGCTCGGTCATAAATTATTTTTCACAATTTTGTAACATTATTTGCAACAAATAATGCAACAGTATAAAGGCAAGTTAAAATGATGTCACAGTGACTAATCTGGAGACATATGCTAAACAAATTTTGACTTACAGCAGTGATAGATAACAGTAGTTTCAGAGAACATGTCACTATTGTTCAAAGCTGCCTCTCAGATATTTACACACTGCCATCAGCGTCAATACATTTGTAGTCATCCCCTAGTAGTTCTCTCTTTGCAACAGAAATCCACACAGCAATACTGTATATGCTTCTTATGTTGCAACAGTCGCCAGAATTTAAAAGAAACATACAATTCTCCTCTAGAAAAATAGCAGAATAAAAACTAGTTTCAAGTTATGAATTGGTCAAAGTACAACTAGGTAAGATATAAAGATGAAGGTAAGACATAAAGATGAAGGTAAGACATAAAGATGAAGGCAAGACATAAAGATGAAGGCAAGACATAAAGATGCAGGCAAGACATAAAGATGCAGGCAAGACACAGCTGAATTTTGTAGTTTTACAATGTATATAATTTAAACAGGAGACAATCAAAAGCAATGGTTTTTGTGTTTACAATGACCCGAATAATGTCAACTGGTACAAAAAGATGCCCAATTTCCCTCTCCCTGTACACGTAAAACAGTCCCACGTCTCTCAAACAATAGTTTTTTTATATGCTGGCTCCCTGCCTTCTAGCAAGTCCTTAACATCCTGTACGTCAAGCGTTTCATATTTCATGAGCGCCTGGGCAAGATTACGATGCTCTGTCTGATGTGCTTTAAGAACTGCACGTGCTCTTTCGTACGACTCCTGAAATGACAAAAAAAAAAACTCACTGAACTTACAAATTACAGTTCCATTTCAGTCAAAATAAATGTTCTAAAAAGTATTCAGTGATACTCAGACAGCAATCTATTCCGTGTTTATCTATGGCACGCAAGAGTTCTGACACAGCTGACAAAACTTGTACCTTGCTTTATTTACAGCATATACAATCTGAAAGTATTTACCGAGCAGATCGAATGTTGTAAATATTAGTCCAAATGCAGTCATAAAGCAGAACACTCTTTTAACAAACCTGCAACAGTCGCTTAATTTCATTGTCTACAGCTTCTGTAGTTGCTGGGCCAACTTCATTCAGTTTCAGAAATGACAGTCCTGTGTCAAAGTCTTCATCGTGAAAAACACGCACCCCAATCTGCAATATCACAAGTACCACCCACATCCATATTGATCAGCCCTTTTAACAAAACGAATTCTACTGGAGTGATTATACATGTCAGCAGCAAATGCAAAACATCCTGACAAGTATTCAGTGCTGTTGTAACAATAGCCAAACTCGTATAAAATTTTTATCTAACAAATTCTGTGGCAATGTCTTCATACTTCACAAATAAAACCTCTCAGGCGAAGCACCAATCGAAACTTGAAAATCAGATTAAGTCTAGGATGTACTTTGTAAAGAAATCTTACTTTTTCCGACATTCCAAACTTCTTAACCATGTTTGTAGCTATCACAGTAGCATGATGGAAGTCCTGAGATGCACCTGCATTATTAAATCAATCTACCAAAATGTTATTAACAATACATGCATGTTTTCTCTAAACCACCAGCGTAAGAGTGTATATTTACTTAAAAGTTCTTTTTTCACACCAATCCATAATCAACCTCACACATACTAGTACCAAACAGCAGTAATGATAACGATCATCATTAAATGGTTAATTGTCAGTATTATATCTGATACCCAACACCCACTGGAAACCAAAGGATTCCTACTTAGGTTTAGCCTGAACAGAGAGACAACTAAATAAGAATATTCTCACCTTTAGTAATTTTGATTAACTGTAAAAGCCACTAAGATTCAAACACAAGGCAGTAAAATTTGTCCAATTAAAGAGAGAAAAATATTTACCAACGGTTACTTTTTCTGCCCCATAAACCATTTCCTCAGCAACTCGACCACCCATTGCAACATCCATTGAAGCCAACAACTGTGACCGTGTAACATGATACGGTTCTTTATCATGCACAAAAGACGTCTACAGTTTCAAAAAGTCATCATCTCATAAACAAACCAGCAGCATATTTATAACTAGTTATTGTTTTACTCTTAGAGAATATCAACTGTATCAGAAATCATCAAGTTACAGAATGCTGCCATGAAGCAAACAATATTCTGCATCTTGCCACTTCACAATTATTTTTAATATTCAAATGTCTGAATAGGAAAGCATCGATCTAAGTATGGACATTTAGGATTGCTTAAGTTTTAAAAAGTTTAAGTTTTAATTTTTAAAAACATGGCCAAGAAGCATATAACCACGGTCATACACCAGACAGCATTTTATCCATAAATTACTTGCTATAAGGTATGCAGACTGCTACAAAATTCAGGGTAAGTTTTCTAGCATGACTTACATGCCCAAGACTTGGCCCCCTTGGGATGATGGTGACTTTGTTGATAGGGATGGCATCCTTTGTGTAGTAAGCTACCAGAGTGTGCCCAGCCTCGTGATACGCTGTCAAAAGGTTGGCTTCATCGTCAGGAATTTTGTTCTTCTTTGCTGGACCTAAAACGTTTACTCAACATCAGATTTCGCAGTCATAGCTCCAACTTCACACAGCAAATCCTATATCAGAATCAAGAATCTTATGATGGTTTGATTACCAGTGGCAACTGTTGAAATGGCAAATGTACAGACACAATAAATGAAAATGGCTCTGCATTTCAAAAGACCACCTTTTGATGAGGAAAAGACAAGTAGAAAACATAATTTTCATGCCTTTAGTAAATTTAATTAACGACAAAGCAGACACTACTATCATAAATAATTATTTTAAAAAATTCAATAAACTCTCACTGGATTTTCCATTGCATACTAGAAGAGTGCAAAACAGCCCAGAAGTCATAGCTTAATAGTAATATTAAGAAGTCTTACCCATAAGTACTTTGTCTCTTGCATACTCCATGTGTCCCATGGTAATGGTGGGATCACCATCAATGGCTGCCTTGAGTGCTGCTTGGTTTACTAAGTTTTCCAGATCTGCTCCAGTGCATCCAGTTGTTCCACGTGCTAACTTATCCACATCGACATCCGAAAACTTGACTTTATTGAGGTAATGTTCGATAATTTCCTTGCGGCCCTTTAGATCAGGGGTATACACTTGGACCTCAACGTCGAAACGACCTGGTCGCAGCAAAGCTCTATAAGAGAGAAAAAAACACAGAATCATCCTGATCACAGACTGCCTCTGAAGTGTAAATTTAACATTGCTGATATACTGATCCTGGAAGATGGTCATTAGTTGCTTGTTCAAATCAACTACCAGAAACATGCCATGAACACATCCGCAATTTTACCCAGCAGAGCTCACAATGAGCAAAATAAAATTAAACAGTGGTTAACTCCTCCATCATATAAGACTCTCTATAAGTCGATCTCATATATAAACAGATGGCTGTTTATGAGGTCCAAGATGTAAAAATCTTACTTCCCTGGGATAAGTTGAGGCTTAGAAATTGATAGAATGATGCTAGAAACCTGCTGGTATGTATAAACTACATCAACAGAATATGCCATATAGGGTGTAGTAGGAAACTCACTTATCGAGGTTATCTCTCCTATTCGTTGCTCCAAGTACAATAATTCCAGCGTTCTGGTGAAATCTAAATAAAAATCACAATGCTAAATCACACAATAATGCTTTGCAGCTATGCTGCTATTAACCTTTTGCATGGCACAGGTGCCAACTTGCGACAATGGAAAACTCTCCACACATATCACAAGTGCAAAACTGCAACATCATAGGAGTGCTTACTAAAGTGGTAGGAAGTTAGCGGTACCAGCATTCATTCTACATAAATAAGCTAACCTTTAATTCAGGCAATAAAGAAGCTACAATTTTCGCACTGGTTATTTACACACCCTTATCTGATCCAATATGATTTCTGTAGTGCCATTATCATAATGCACAAACCATCAATCGATGTTCACTGCAAGTGAAATTGTAGTCAAAAAACCATAGACATAGGCTAAAAATAAATTGAAAGATATGTTTAAATTATACGATTATCATAAGATTATCAAAAAGGGCAGAACAATGTGCAGCATTAGCATACCCATCCATTTCGGACAGCAGCTGATTGATGGTTTGATTGGCATATGGATGAATCTGTGAACTGGTACGCTTGGCACCAACTGTGTCAATCTCATCAATGAAGACAATGCAAGGTGCACGCATCTTAGCAGCATCTGAAACACGCCCATCACAGGAATAATGCATCTACGGGTATAACAATTACTTGCATTAATATATCTAGTGATCAACTAGCTTTTCATCTACAGATAAAATTGATTTTGGTTGAATAAAAGTGAACACACTAAACAAAATGTACAAACTGCAACCAATTCTGTAGCCAAAAACCTTGGCTTAGACCAACATTCAAAGATAATATCCATCAAAAAACTGTATTAAGCTTCCTAACAGGTACTTTTCACCCCTTTTCATCCCTGAAGGGCAAAAAAGGTTATATCTCAGGTTACATTTCAGATATAATATCTTCACATCTGTCTTATGTGAGCATAAATAATTATAATCAATGGGAAAATTGTACTTTCTGTATCACCCTAATTAACTTATTTATTTATGTAGGACAAATGCTGGTTCCCTAATGTCCAACCACATTAGTAAGTGCACGTATATTGTAGCAATTTTGGAAAGTTTTCTGATGTCACAACTGTGCACCAGTGGCATGCAAATGGGTAAGCAGGTACTACACAGAAAAACAAAGCAAAGCAACATGTTTATGACAGTTTTTGTTTCAGAACATCTGGAAGCCCAATAAGGAGATCTTTATTTTACAGTATTTATTTATTTACTTCTTACATTTGTGTAGCACCATCATACAATGACAAAGAATCAATTGATGGCACTAAGCAGTTTTGCAAGATAAGGACTTAGTAAACGTACACACACAGCAACCACATCAAAAACCAGGGCTCTTCACATTATAAAGCAAGCAGCCAACCAATGAGTGACTAGAGATCTTACTGACGTCTTACCAAACAGTTGCCTGACTCGTTTAGCTCCAGTGCCAACAAAGATCTCATCGAATTCGGAACCAGAGGCATGGAAGAATGGTACACCACTCTCACCAGCAACAGCACGAGCCAGTAATGACTTTCCAATTCCAGGTGGACCAACTAGCAACACACCTGAAAAACAAAATGAAATGCCTCATTATCCAGCAAACTTTCATGTAACAGAACACTAGATGCAGGCAACATACATCACCAACCTAATGTCTCTAAGCTGGCACTTCAGTTAGTCATCACATAGTAAAATTCAAATAACGGTAAATGTCGATGCTACATGATTAAATTACAAAATAAATATGTGTATATCACTGCAAAATGATAAAAAAGTTAATATTACAATCTGGAATCAATTTTTAAGATGATAAATAATAATTTAAAGTACAGTGGAGGCCAATAAAGAAATGTTGCAGACCTTTTGGCAGCTTTGCACCCAACGCTTTGAACTTCTCAGGATCACGAAGAAACTCGACAATGTCTTTTAGTTCCTGCTTAGCTTCGTCCATCTGTAAACAACAAAGCCAGTACATAAAAGATTCACGTAACAAGTAAATGAAAGCTGACATCACAAGAAAAGAAATGCACAAGTGCATGCAAACTTCTATTAATTAACAATCTTGTTAGATTCATTCAAAATGAAGCACAGCATACAAAATTACACAAAATCACTTAACATAAATTACATATTGCCTCTTCGGAGTGTCCCACAGAAGCAGTCCTGGCAAAACAGTCTGAAGTATTTGGGAGAAGGTGATAGCCATGAAGCTGTGAGAAGGAGGAGATCAAGAAGGTCATGGCAGGCAGCTAGTGCCAAAACTGAAACACTTAACACAACACCTTGTCACCTTGTGCTGTCAGCTCTTTGAGCTCTAGCGACCGTCATGATCAATCTTCTCCATTTCTTTCTTTCCAATGTCGCGTCCCTTAGTTGTGCCAAGTTCATTCCAGTTGCTTCGTGTATCTTGTCCATCCATTTTTTCCTTGGTCTCCCTTGTTTTCTCTTTCCCTCTCCACAAGCCAGCATCATTTCTTTTTCCAATCCATCTGATCTCATAACATGTCCAAAGAACCTCAGCTTTGATTTTAGCACTGTTTGTTGTAACGTCTCATCTTGCTCAATTCCAATCGCCCTGCGTACCCATTCATTAGTCCTTTTCTCCGTCCATGATGTTCTCAGCATCTTCCTCCATATCCACATTTCACAAGCATTGATTTTTTTCTCTATTTTCTTGGTCATTGTCCACGTCTCACTGCCGTATGTTACTGTTGGTATAATCAAGGCCCTCACCAATCTTTTTTTCGTGTATGTGCTCACATGTTTGTCTTTCCATATTTTTTCTAGTCCATTCATTGCGGCTTTTCCAATCGCCACCCTTCGGTTTATTTCCATGTCGCACTTTCCTTCTCTTTCTACTACTGATCCCAAGAATGTAAAGCTTGTTACCGTCTCTAATTCCTCTCCATCCACCATAAAACTGCCCTCCTCAGCTGTTGTCATGATCTTCGTTTTCTTTATATTGAAGTATAGTCCTGCTTTCTCGCTCTCTCTCTTCAGCCTTCTTATCAGTTCTACCAGATCTGTTTTTTTA
The DNA here is from genome assembly GCA_964023275.1 of Norana najaformis. Classification (NCBI taxonomy): domain Eukaryota; kingdom Metazoa; phylum Annelida; class Clitellata; order Crassiclitellata; family Hormogastridae; genus Norana; species Norana najaformis. The sequence goes on from OZ029923.1 coordinate 12,931,258, forward strand.
CCTGCTAATAGTGTTGTGTCATCTGCGTATCTCAGATTATTCAGTGTTCTTCCCGCTATCTTTACTCCCTCTTTTGCTCCATCCATTTCCGCCATCCTCATTATCCTTTCTGCATATAGGTTAAATAGGAATGGGGACAGAATGCATCCCTGCCTCACTCCTTTCTTTATTTTGATTCTTTCAGTATCTCCAAATTCAGTTCTTATTACCGCAATCTGTTCTTCGTACAATCCCTTGAGAAGTTGTATCAAGTGCCTTGGTATTCCCATTTCTATTAAGGTTTTCCACATCAACTCATGATCAATGCAATCGAATGCCTTACTATAGTCAATGAAGCATATGAAACATTAACACAACACAAAAAAATAAATCAGAGAAATAGAATAATTTTGCATACAAACCCCTTTGACGTCATCGAATGTCACAGAAATTTCTTCAGGATTCACTTCAAATCGTTCACCTTTTAGAACACTGATCTTCATGTCTACGACATTAGAACACAGGCACTTGGCTTTAAATCCAGCAAGCCATCCATTTAATCCAGACACAGAATTCAATTCCCATCACATTTACAGCACAGCTAAAGAAACTTTTCCAGCAGTCTCTTACAAAAACTTGACTAGGCTACCATGTACTGTCAAATCTCTAATAAATTTTAAAAATAAATTATAAATAAAATATAAATATACATATGCAGTTCTGAAGTTAGGCATAAGCTAAAGAAGTAATTATATAATAATTAATAGCACGGTGATAAAAGTTTTTAAAAACTAAAACACATTCCTGAAAAAACTCTGTCTTGCCAGAACAAACTTGATACTGAAAGATGGGTAACAAACAGAGATATAAATATCTACTGCCCTTTAAAAGTATATTCCTGAACGACACACATTGCAAAATAGTAAATTAAACTCTGCAAGCCAAGTACTTACTACCTCCGATGGCTGTGTATGTCTGCAGGATTTGCAGAACAAGCCAAATGAGAAGGCCATACCAGGCAAACTTCAAGATTCTCTTACTCCACGAGCTAACAGAACCAGGCGACTCCTTCTTGTCCTTTGCCATGTATCCTTCAGCAAAAGCAATTTTCAGCTTGTCCTGAACTGCAGGCGACAAGTCTGCCTCACCAACTAAAGATCTGAACTTGTCTGAAGGCTTTGATCCCGACATCTTGTCAAAGACCTGTAACATAAACAACATCACCTGTAAGCAAAAGCAAGGTCAATTCTCTTCTCAATCATTTAAACAAGAATACACTAACTTTAAACTTGTAATTCACCTTTGGCAGGTTAAGATGGTGATACGTTGGCCCACACTGGCCACACAAACATTAAAAAACTCATTACAGAACTGTGTCAAGTTCCTGCATGCAGGCACCAAAGTGATCTTACAGCAAGAGCATTACTGTGGAGTTTCCTTGAAAAGGTGCTACATAAATGTGCAATTATGATTAAGATTACGGTTACTAAACACATACATTACACAAATCACTGTAAAGAGAATTCATAAATGTAAAGCTTAATGTGTTTCACTTACAGAATGCTTCATAAATTTCATTCCTGTGAAGAGATCATCCGATGAAGAAGCAGTCTGGCCGAAACCAACCGTAGGATCTCTACTCTTGCGTGTCTTAAACCATCTCACTTGCTGAAGATCTACACAGCAACATACAATTGCAAAAGCTTAGAAAGAATACTGGAATATAATGCTGGGACAGAAAGAATTGAAAATTAGTGACAAGGACAAAAAAATTGACAGATGCTAGCAGAGAAATGCAGACAGACATGAACCCTCAGTGTCTAAGATTCAAATTATGTTGGAATCTTAAAAATGTTAATTCATTAATTTGGAAATTTGTATAGAACTGTCATCGACAGTTGTTTCTACATAAAACCACATTCCATAATCTTTCTGAAAGAACCACTCAAGATCCACAAGGCCTTGAAACCAGAAGACAGCTTGCAAAGAAACTGGTCTTTAAACCCAGGACTACTGTTGATCAAGGTATGTAATAAACAGCAATTATTTAACCTTTATAAGTAAAATGAAAAGATTATTTCTTACGTGATTGCCTGTGGTCGTGAGTTCCTAATAACTCTGATCGAGGCACAGAAAATGCAGGTAATCCAGATCCGAACTGAACTCTTTGCAGGCTCTCTTCAGGAAATCCTTTCACAAAAAACAGTGTTTAAGAATTTACAAAACATTACACAATTTACAGCATTAAAATACTATAGCAATTCAAATTAAGATCAATAACAAGAAACCTCTAAGTTAAACACTCTAACAGGGACGATATATATATATATATATATATATATATATATATATATATATATATATATATATATATCTGCAGAACAAGCCAATATATATTTATAATACATAATTAATGGCTTCTTCTATTTGGACACAAATGCTTAGTAAGCAGCCTAACCAAATAATGCTTAATTTTCACTTTATCTAACTCACCAAATCTGTTTTGAAAAAATGTAGCAGCAGAAACATTTGACAAGACCGGAACAGGAACTGGAGAGAGAAGACCATTCAATGAATTTAAATCCATGGCATTTGTCAAACTGTCTATCCCAAGTTCTTGGAGTAAGTTTTTCATCTGAAATTCATATAAAAATGAAGTAGCTCATCAATACAGAAAATGTTAGGAAAATATTTGAAAAATGAAGAAACAGAGCCTTCTAAGCTTCTTTGTTCATAAATACAATAATACTGAATAGCAACATAAAAGATCATGGGTTCACTTAGGCCTAACCCAATTTACAGAGCAGGTTATGGTCGAGTTACAACATACGCAGCATGACTACAAGCACAATTATGAAGATAACGAAATTTGATCATAATGATCATCCTTGGAAGTCATAAGCCATGAACAATGAGCAACAGAATCTAAGTTTGTAAATGCACCATAATTCTTAACTTCTGATGACATATAAAATAAAATAAGTGATAAATGGTGGAAACATTTAACGTGTTGCGATGATTGTGTTTTCACTTACATGATCTGTTAATAAACATCTGTCTTCACTTTGTGAATCGGAATTCAGTGGATGAAGTGGTTCATCTTTTTTCTTACTGATGCGACCTTGTATAACTGACATGGCCTTTGATCCAACAGCACTCCATGCCAGTGTCAGCTGTGACAGAGGCCATGCGATCTACATAAAACAGAAGCATACCTCACTTTCGCTGCAAAGCTCATATAATAGATCCCGTTATAAATTAACTTTGTATGAATGACTAACAACAGCTATGACAGTAGCAGTTACTTGGTTTACCGCTGTTGGCACTGGTTCTGTTACAAGTTGAATGGATATGAAATAGGATCTTATTTAATACTTATTCACAACAATTTCATAAGACTATTTACATGACATCTTTTCAGCCACAGGTACCATAATTTGCGAAATTGAAATATTCCAAATTATCCATAACAGAGGCAAAATGTGTGGCCACGACTAGGAAACAAAAGCCACGAGATAAAACTTTGAAGTTATGCAGAACACGGTTGCAAATCGCCTTGCGCAAGGCCATTATGACGCTACTCACTTGAGGCTGGAAATAGCTCCAAGTATACATGGATGTGAATTATCAAAACTGAAAAAAATGAGCAAAAGGTGCAGGAGAAATTTCTGCCAGAAGAAGCTTGTATATATGTTCTTGCTTAATTTAAACTATTTCAAAAGTCACGGTCACATCAACACTTTCTCATCATTACTCGTCGGCCATCTGCCAAAGAACCAGTGACATGAACGTTATGGAAGATCGTTCTTTGCGCTGTTCTTGACTAATTATCTCCTACCATGGATATGCAATTTCTCAAGCAATGTATATATATAAATGTTTTTCTATAATGTAAATGTAAATGTACACGTTTTTCTATAGCGGCCGTATGACATCGACCCTGCTCATTTTTAATGATTTATCTGGTGAGATCCTTCGCCACCGCTGCCCATTTAAATGGGCGCCACGCCATTTAAGTTCCCCGTGCACGGACCGTGCTAGCCCGAGATTCAAATCTCCGAAATAAGCCACAATTGGGTTGCGAATCGCGGATAACCATCAACTAATTCAATGAATTTATCGAGTGAGATCATTCACCACAGCATCCCGTTTAAATGGATGTCACACTATTTAATATATAAGTTTATTAACCACCAAGGTAGAAATGACAGAGAAAAAGAAATACAGAAATACCAACCACAAAAGAAATTGGGTATGCTCACACACACCCAGGGTACGAACTCTGCTAGCCCGAGATTCAAAATGTAAATGTACATGTACAGGGTTTCATATGGCGTTCGTATGGCCCAGCCCTGCTCATTTTGCAATGAATTGTTCAAATCTCAGAAGTAAGCCACGATCGGTATGCGATCCGGCAACATCACGACAGAGGCGCCGTGACCAATGTATAACCAGGCCAGCAATCAGTCGTTATAGTACACTAAAATTGGGTCTGCATCGGTTTTATTGGTGTTTAAAGTCAGTTTTCGTTGTTTTGTATTTTTAAAAGTCGATTTGGTTTTGGTTCTAGATTTGATAAATAACGCGATATCGGTATATTTTTTTGGTTTTTATGTGTTCTTTATGCTTTAAATTTAAAAAAGAATTGTACACGTTTATCTATAGTAAGCGTATGGCCTCGACCCTATCGGGTGAGATCTTTCACAAACGCTACACACCATTTAAGGGCCCCGTGCACGGACCGTGCTAGCCCGAGATTCAGATCTGTGAAATAAGCCACGACCAAGACTCGAACTGGAGATCACCACGCACATAGGCTTCCTTGGCGTAAGCGCTTACCGATGTAGCTAACTAGGCCAGCTATGTAGCTAACTAGGCCCGACAAGTGTGAAGAAATCGTAATCGTAATCTCGAGATTTCTACAGCGCTCAACGAAAGCAAAGTCGCGGGAACCAGCTTATTCACAGGCGCTCAGTCAAAACAAAATCGATAGGCAAAAGGGTCAAGAAACTGGTATACATGATGCAACCTTTGTGTGGCGTTGAGAAATGTTGGCCATCTGCGTTATAATACATATACCGAGTTACTTGCGATGTTGAGCGATATAAGGTGATCCATCAGGCGGCCCACAAATCCTTGCGACGATGGTCCGCTCTCTTACTATGCTTCTTGCATCATTATCGTGTCCGTGTCTGATGCAATCCACGTTGTGGTCGTCGTGAGACAGAAGCAGTTGGCCGTTAAATTGTGGTCGTGTGAGGAGTTATCTTTTATTAAAATGTCAGGGGAAGCAGACAACTTGGAAAATGGTATGCTTCTGTCTGATTTCTCAGATAATTCTTTTAAATCAGTGAGTACTTACGAGTTTACTCCAGATTTCATGCTGGTTGTAAAGCATGAGCGTGTGAGACATGTCGCTTGGCGCCCGCAGGTCTTTTGATGCTTGTCGGGTAACCTTACCTTAAGAGGAAGTCAGTTAAATGTAAATGTACACATTTTTGTAGCGACCGTTCTGTGTATGTGGCTAGCTATTAGGAAGTGTGTTAGAAATTCTGTTTCGTTAATGACTTTTGTAACCACGGAACTGACACTAGACTTTTAACATACTAAGAAAACACACAGGCGTACTTTCTGTTTTGATGGTGGTGTCCAGCCTACGCCACTTTCTAAAATCGTGATGACTGTCCCCGCTACTTTTTTATGATGCATTTTTATTGTCAGAATGATAAATTATATATAATATTTGATTTTTGGCAAACACATGTTGCAAACGGTTGCCCAGACAGACAGTGATTGCTGGATCAATATGGTCTGAAACATTTTTGTTTATATTACAGGCTAGAAATGTAGTTCAAGGTCATTTTTAAATTGTAGTTGTGTTATACACGTCTGAGAGGGAGGGATCGGATGAAACTGGAGATGGAACTGAACAGCAACCACTGAAAACAATTCTGCAGGTATAAACATTCAGTATGTTCATACATGTGCCTCATTTTGTATTTGATTTATTGGAAATGACAGATGACAGACTTATTTGGAGAATTTGGCTGCTAAGTTTATTCTTATGCTAGAATTACGATACATCAGCAGTGACAAGCACTGAGAAAAGTATTGGAAAGATTTCACAATAATGAAACGATAGGTTTTACTGTGTGTTGAAAACCATTTTATTTTTGTGCGCTAATTTAAAACTCTCAGTTTGGCAAGAGGTCAGTAAATCTCCCAGAGACAAATCTCATCCTTTACTTGATATCATAAGTGTGACAAAAGACTTTGCCATTTGTAATACTTTACTGTGTAATTATTCTTGAACTGTCTGTTTAATACAGTAAGGTTGTTTGATAAGATATACTGTTGAAAGTTTTCTTTGAAATAGAAAATTAACAGTGGTGATGCTACAGGGGAGGCCTAGGGCCATGCTCCTGGTGAAGAGTGCCGTTGAGAGATACTTAAATAAAAATATTCAGTTATATACATTTATAGTTATATATAGTTACATTTATAGCTATAGTTATGAATCCTTGCTCTTGGCCCTAAAGTTAGAGACCACTTTTTTCCATTTTCACATGTTAACAGAATTTGCTGATATCAATGTGAGACATGTATTCACATGACATTGGCTTCCATAAAAATTTTCTGCCCATACTACCTGCACTTACTGGTCATACATTAAAGCAGTGTTCATTGAAACCCTTGTGAATGCCAGAAAATGAAGTGCCAGCACTATAAATTGAGTATTGTCTTGATATTGTGTTTTGCCATTGTAATTTTGTGTAAACTTTTTATTTTAGTTTTGTGCTTCTTAACTTGTTTCTGTACAAATTTAAGATTGTATTTTATACTTTGCTAATCAGGCGATGAAACACTGGGGTAAAGGTGAACCTTTTCCTGTGATTTATGTGGATTCAAAAACAGAAGACAAGGTTTGAAACTTGAATTTAAATGTTACCCTAAAATATAAAGTAACGATAAGCTCGATCCTTTTGAATAACAGAAGGCCTAAGAGTTTCTTTGTTAAACAGATAAAATATTCTTCATGATTTATGAAGAAGAACCAAGGTTATTTAATTGAATATAAAAGAATTTTGGTATTTGTTTAAAACTTTTAAGTATGAAAAGGTTTTCTGTTTTCTTTAACAGTGCTTCTTTCTCGTTTATTTAAGTGGCCAGTTAGTAGTTAGATGTAGGCTTAGGTTACTGGTTTATGGCTATGAAGGTTGAAAAATTGAAGGAATATCAACGTGGATAGCTATTATCTAGCTTTATTTGATTATAGTTTCTTAGAAATGTGCTGTATTCTGTGTATCATTTGACTGGTCTCGATAGTTTTGAGGGTTTTCATTTTCTTCAAGGTGCTTGTAAAATAAAATGGTATGGTATTTTAGCTGGATCAAGTTTGTAAATTAAGAACGAGTTTTTATCGCAGGTGGAAAGAAAAATTGGAGTGTGTTGAGCAAAATAATAAATCCAAACAGCGTATTTTATACTGCCCTTAAAGTTACAGCACATAAATGAGACATTGATATTAATTTATTAGCTTTGATGAGAAAGGTGTGATGATTTTTTCAACTAATGTTGTTGATTGGTTGATCTGTAGCGATGGGAAGTTGCTCCAAAGACCCAGATCAAGAAAATGACAAAGCTGTTCTTGAAGGAGACTAAAAAAGTAGAGGATGCTCAAAAGAAGGAGGTAATACTGATGAAGGGACTACTTTGCCTAGAGCTAGTCCTGTGTGGTAGTTGTTGATGGTGCAACAAACTGTTTTGAGGAGTGACTATTCAAATAGGTGTATGTCTTTATGTATCTGAGACTAATTTAGCTCCTTTTAGGGAACTTTACAAAAGCACTGAAATAGGACTATCTAACACCTCTAAAAAGATGCATATTAAGAGAAGCTATAATGTTTCTTGAGTTATTTGTGGTGATACTCAGTTTTAACTTATGAAGTTTTAAAGTTTTTTAATGTCTAAATTGGAAACTTACATCAAATTGTCTTGTTGTTAATGTCTTAGTATGCTCAGGTCCCTTGTCAATGTTTTCCTGTTAGACGAAATTGTCTGTGATCATACTGATGCTGAATGATGTAGATTGAACACAGCTGACGATTATGAAGTAGGCCAATCATGTGAGCAACATAGTCAGTGTTCGTGATTTGCTTTAGGAAGAGGATGCCATAAGACGTGAGAAGAACCTTGAAGAGGCAAAGAAAATCACAATAGCATTGGATCCAACACTACCCGAGGCTACCCAAGTATATCTTTGCAATTTTGCTTACTTTGATATAAAAATATCACAATGTCTGAATATCATTTATAAGCTATATCTGATAAGTGTTGGTTCTTCTGTGTTTCTGATTATGATATAGACGTTAGTTTTGCCTTACATTTACAGCAGTTTAAAGAATAAATTACAGCTTGTTGCCAATGTAGTTTTAGGTGATATATTATTTATTCTTATTTTTGTTTTATGAAGATGGCACTGGTATTTATCATTTGATTGATTATCTGATCTTGCTGTCTCTGCAAATTTTAACTTGCAGTTTTCTGTGTATGTTGCATTTTGCTGCAGATAAAAATACGAGATGGAAAGCAGTTTCGTGACAAGAGAATAAAAGTCTTTGGTTGGGTGCATCGACTTAGGAAACAGGGTAAAATGTCACACTGATTAAAAGTCAAACAAGTGTTCTATGAATATATTACATGCATAATTATTATAGGCATAGTACCCAGGAGACAGTTTCTTCTGCAGTAAAGAAGTGGCATACAATATGAAGTGTAGCTTCTCTTTCATGTAGTTGTGTCTCCAACTGAACATTAACCCAATGTGTTAGGTTTGTAGTCTTGCTTTGTAGTTGCAGACATTTGCAACACAACCCTCTTCACGATGTGATAGCTTGCTGTCCTGCCCTAGACTTTCCATATTGATTTTAGCAGACAGTGCAGAGAATTTAGACCCTTCATGAAATCTGCCACTATTAATTTTGGTGTATGTTTAGTAATACGTATTCTGGTATGATTTAGCCACACGAGGAATTTCACTATATTATTCTGCTATATTAATATAACTTGGAAAGATGTTGTGTTGTGTGTTATTGTGTATGAAGTTTCTCAGTGGAATGTTTGGCATACTTTGCAGGGAAGGCATTGCTGTTTGTTGTGCTCAGAGATGGTACTGGCTTCTTGCAATGCATCCTCTCCGATAAACTTGTAAGTGAAAGATTTTGGTGAAATTATCTGCACTGTTTATTTTTCTGCAGTGTGCACTTTAACAGCGTCATAAAAGAAGCTTAATTTTGCTATTTTTAAAACAAACATAAGGTGTGATTTAAAACTAGAATTATAAAGTATACACTTAATTCTGTTTGAAATGTTACATTTGGGAACATATGGAGTACTGAGCTATGGTATGGTTGTATTATAATGGGGTCATATTCTGGAACTGAGATAAGGGTAAATTAGATATCAGTTTTTCTGATGTGGTATATCAAAATTTAGATTAGAATGATGCTTATCAGATGTATATCGCTGTAGCAGCAACATGAGGTCTCTATTTGCATGCTTTGAAATATAGAATGTGCACTGTTTATTGCTGAATAGATGAATTTTAGCTATGATGATCTTCAGCGTTTTCAGCGAAGATCTTTTTCTAATAGATAAGCTTGTTTTTAATGAACTCTTCTAACATCATGTAGGCTAGTGAGTACTGGCTTCAGGAGATACTCAGAAAGCACAGTAGAAATGTTCAGTTACATACAAATATGTATACATACATATGTACATACTTATATACACTCACGTTAAGGTATGTTTATGACAGTTGAGGGTCGTCAAACATTGTGCTTTCAGTAAAAGGAAAATCTTAAAACTTGTGAGTGCTGCCTGGTTTATCTCTTTATTAAGTTATAGTAAGTTATAAGTTGATAAATTAGACTGTTGCATTTTTAGTGTCAGACGTACAATGCTTTGGTTCTGTCGTGCGAATCAAGTGTTTGCATGTGGGGTACGCTGAAGGAGGTTCCTCCAGGACAGAAGGTAAATAAAGCCAGCTGGCTTCATTTCTTTCTTCAACTGTTAATATTACATTTGATGTTCACGAGAGGCTAGTGGTTAGCATGCCTAGGCTATCAAGCAAGAGGTCGTGGGTTCTGATCCCCTGTAGGCAGAAAGATGTTTCAAGAGTTCTGCTTCTGATATTAAATGAGTGCATTCATTGTATTATGTCAGTGAGAAGATTAGACAGCGAGCGAGAGGATTTGCCACCTGCCCACATGTAGCAAGGCCAAGAAAATGAAGTTGCTAACACTTAGTATTCATGGCTGCCTCTTGGGATCAGCTTAAGGGACTGATTGTCTCTTCTTTTCAGTAAGGTTGTTGTCAGGAACAGTCTTCCTGAGTATACGTCAAGTCGTCCCCTTCACTGGAGACATTTAAATCACGGCTAAAAACATTCCTTTTCAGTTTAACCTTCAACGGCTGAATGCACTGGTGAATGTACAGTGCCCTTTTGACCTCAATTGTGTGACGGCGCTATATAAATTTTATTATTATTATTATTATTATATGCTCTTGTTAATTTCTTGTTGAATGTGATTGGATTACATTTTGAATGACACGTTGAATGCACTGATGTGCCTAGTTATATGTCGTGAAACATTACAACTGTTCTCAGTTGTTATCAATAAGGAGCTGATGGTTTTAAGATATCTGTGGAGACTGGTTAACTTATTGTTGAAGGTCGTAACTTGTTGCTGTTGATTTCATCATCAGGCTCCAGATGATCACGAGTTGTCTGTTGACTATTGGGAAGTGGTTGGATTGGCACCAGCGGGTGGAGCAGATAACTTGCTGAACGAAGAAGCTCATGTTGATGTCCAGCTTGACAACCGACACATGATGATCAGAGGAGAAAACGTAACTCAGATTTGCCCAGAAATTTTCTTTGATTTAATAATTATTTTATAAGAATGTGCTTGAGGACAAAGAAAATGGAAATAAAAGCTATGAGACTACGGTAGATGGACTTGTTTAAAATTATTTATTTCTTTGTATAAAGCACTAATGATGTGTGGAGTCGGTAAATCTGATTCTGAGGCAGAAATATTATTATTAGAACCTTTAGAAATTGAAGTTGATTGGTCTCTTGATATAAGAAATGAATTTTCTTACTCCTTTTTAAAAAAACTTTATGATTGTTTCAGAATGTGATGCAACAATTCTATATACTGCTGCAAGAAATGAAACTGGCATAGAAGTGTCTGCAATGAATGTGTTTGCATATGCATGTTTTCTTTGTTTGCAGACATCTAAGATATTACGTATGCGATCAGTTGTGATGCAGGCTTTCAGAGATCATTATCTTGCCAGAGGCTATGTCGAGGTGTGTCATCTGTCTTAAAAAGATAATTTTAAGGTCGCTGACGAGATTTTTGCCATTTGTTTGTGTGGCATTTAGTATTGTCTTCTGTGAAAAAGTACTAATCTGAGGGCTTTTGCTGACACCAAAATTGTCAAGGTATGTATGAATGGGTCTCAGAGGCAGAAAGCAAAACAAACTAGAATGCTTTAATGGTTTTGCTTTATTTTTTTCTACCTTGTTACTCTATAAGTTTTTAGCTATTGTTCCATCTATGCTTTTGGTCTTTGGGCCGCTGAAGTATTTGCCCTGCTGGCACACTTTGATGGTTAGGCATGCTTGAATATGATGAGAATTAATACTACAAGCATTTCTTCTGAAAATATGAAAGCTGATAAAATATAGTCAACTTGTACTCATTTTGCAGTGGATTTGATTTTCTGTAGGTGACTCCTCCAACGATGGTGCAAACTCAGGTGGAAGGTGGTTCAACTTTGTTCAAGTTCGATTACTTTGGTGAAGAGGTAATTTACAAATACTTGGTATTTGTGTTAATTTTTTGGTGCTGACCTGATTTGTAAATCTAGAGCACAGATCAGACTTAGTCATTTGCAGTCAGACTTGTTTCTAACTGTATTGTCATGATACTTCTCGGCCATCTTTGAGTCTTGAGAAACTTAAGTTTCAAGAATTGATTTTGGTTTCAGCTAGCTTCTTGATTAAACTGTGTTTCGGAGAGGTACTTAAAAGGTGTTGTATTAAGTGCTTTTATCCAGGGATAACAGGGATACATGCATACATAATCATTTCATGAAAATATGTTGTTTACATATTCATTATTAATGTATTGTTTATATATTCTTTGGGGTCGTCCATAAGCCCTCCTCTTGTCTGCATTTGGGTTACCTCTTCCTCTACGATGTTTATGGATGACCCCTTTGCGGATATATTGTTACATAATCTTTCCATTACAGCACATTGTTTTAATTGATCATTACATTACATGAATTGTTTTCTCTAGGCTTACTTGACCCAGTCATCTCAGCTATACCTTGAGACGTGCCTGCCTGCAATGGGTGACGTTTTCTGTATTGCACAGTCGTACAGAGCTGAACTGTCAAGAACCAGGCGTCATCTTGCTGAGTAAAATACCATTTTTATCATCTAATTTTATGCTAATTATTGCAAATTTGGTGTACAAAAATGTTTTCACATATTAGGCTGCATACAATGTAGCTGCAAAATTCTGTTACAGCCGTTGGCAAACCAAGGATTGTAATTGTAATTTTAAATTTGTATAGCACCTCTTCAGGCGGATTGAAGAGAAGGATATTACTATTCAGCTGAATACAAATAATTGAACACGCTATTTGGCCGAATATGAATAGTAGGTAATGGCAAAAGTAGGACATTGTAAATAATATTTTTGAACTAAACGTAATTGTTTTTAAAATGTTTAATATATATCACTTGTCTAGTTATGGGGCTTCAAGAAGCTTTCAGACCAACTTTTGAATGTCTTTAATTGCAATTAGACAACAAAGTAATTGTAGTGATTACTGAAAGTTATGTTCAGAAAAGCTAAATGTTTAATCTAAACTGTGATATGAAGGTAACTTCTGGAAAATCTTGTTTTCAGCCACTAACTTACAGTACAGCCACCCCAGATTGAGTGAGCAAAATAGAGCATTGCATACTGCACATAGCCAATAAGTAATCAGTAACAGCAGTGCATATCATGTCTGATGTATAGCAAGCGTATGGAAATCTGGAAAACTTAGGAAACTGCGTATTCTTTCTGTTAATTCTGTATTTCATTCTGTTTTTACCTGAGTTTTTTGATTTTATCGAATAGACTTCCATTAGTGATTCAGCACATTTCAAGTGCATGACTTCCCATTCATCTCCATGCCTGTAGGGTACTTTAAATGAATATTTAGAGCATTGTTGTAAAAGTTTTTGAATGGCCAGTGCCTCGTGAAATGAATGCCTTTTACATGGCACGTGTCTTTGCTTGGGTCTTTGTCCAGGTCATCTTACAATATTTCCTTACTGGTCTTAACATATATATGGCCAAATTTTCAGATGCACTTTTTAGATCATAGTCAGATTTCATGTGTATATTAAGATTCATTTTGGTTTAGATACACCCATGTTGAGGCCGAGTGTCCGTTCATTAGCTTTGAGGATATGCTGAATCGTTTAGAAGATCTCATCTGTGACACTGTGGACCGAGTCCTGAAGTCACCGTTTGCCAGTCTCCTCTATGACATCAACCCAGTACGTAATCAATTAATGCTTGCCTAATACAGAATAATCTATAGACTGTGTACAGGGAGCATCTTTTAATTAACTTAGACAACATACTTGTATGTATCTGGGTGATTCTATAAGAATTTAAGGATCTTTTAAAACCTGAGAGTTTCTTAAGACAAGTCACCATAAGAATTATTTGCCTTTGATGTAACGTTCGTGTGTGCATGCGTATACATTTACGTGTGTATATTGGTATGCATGTTTTCTGTTAAAAAGGATGGGTGGAATGTCTATACTAACTAATATTACATGTAGGCTTTACATGCATAGTAACAGCTGAATGGTTTTTGGGAGGGAGTAATTAATCTTCTCTTATGACTTTTGTATCACTGTTATTATAATACACGTCTCTCTAACATGAAATAACAATGCTAAGTCATGAGCTGGCAGCAAATATCACTCACTAGTTGTGAGATTGTTGTATTGGCGGTTTAAGAGAACTTTGTTTTTCTGTGTTGATTAAAGGCTTTTAAGCCACCAAAAAGACCTTTCAAGAGAATGGATTACAAAGATGCCATTGAGTATCTGAGAGCCAACAACATTACGAAGGACGATGGCACTTTTTATGAGTTTGGCGATGTAAGGATTTACTTCTAAGTTGCTATAACAAATCTGTTTTGCAGTTACAGAATTTTTTTCAGATTCAGGATTTAATCTACAATGTCTATGCAACTATGATCTGTGATTTCATTTTATGATTTCCCAGGTGACATTTTGGCTTAATCTCTGATCTCAGTTTTATGGGTTTTTTTTTGTCTTTTACCCGTGTTTTCCAGTAAGGAACAAGCCTGTTGAATTTAAATTTTACCTGATGTAATCTGCTTAATGCTGCACATCTGTTGCTCTTGCTAGTTAAGCCTGTCTGCTAACTGATGCTGGATAATGCTAGTGGTTTTGAAGTGGCTTCATGTCTGGCTTCCAGTTGGATGAGCCCAGTGACATGATAGCCACTTGTGGATACTTTGGTTATGCAGGACATTCCAGAGGCACCAGAGAGGAAGATGACTGACCAGATCAATGAAGTGATCATGTTATGTCGATTTCCTGCGGAGATTAAATCTTTTTATATGCAGAAGGATAAAGAAGATCGTCGAGTTACAGAATCTGTGAGTCCAAGATGCGTTTTTATGTATTTTTAATTATTTCATTTTACACTGATAGCAATAATCGCTTATCTATGCGAAGTTATTGCATATAAAAAAGTGTTGATGCTGCTCATAAACTGTACCGGACAATGCCTCTGATTTAAATGCTGAAAGTATGTCTAGTGCTGTAACGAAGTGGTGTGGGATGCCTTATTGTGAAAAGGACGTATTTTGAAGCTTGGTCCTTCAGTGTGGTTATGTGTTTTTCACAATTAGTCTCAATTTATGGTTGCTTCAGTTTGCAGGACAGTTGTTTAATGATATGGGTGTTTAATGCAGAAAATTGCTACATCTCTGTTCACAGCAAAAAGCATTTCCTATTTGTATATTTTAGTTATCTTCTGATTGTTTGGATTAACGTTAGGTTGACATTCTGATGCCTGGAGTTGGCGAAATTGTTGGTGGATCAATGCGTATCTATGATGAGAAGGAACTACTGGAAGGCTTCAAGCGAGAAGGCATTGATCCAAAACCTTATTACTGGTACATGGACCAGGTAATTGTTGCATTAATTATACATTTTAATATTTATTGAATTGGCAGACAGGCCTTTACAAAATAGGTTTTTTTGTTAAGAGGTTAGTCGACTGGCTTGAAATAGTTATAATTTTCTGCTGTTCAGGTTTTACACAGAAAAGTTAGTGTGGAAAATGTCCCTGAGCACACGAATGGCTGTTTTTTATTTTAGCCATGTCAGTCAACTAGTTCTGTGCTAGTCTTTATCTCTGTGGTAGTCTTTATGTCTGCACACTTTGACTGCACACTTTGAATATGACAAGTTCTATGTAGCTAAGTAAACACGTGGGGTATATTGCATAATATACGTGTATTTTGAAAATGGAATTAACAATGCTTTTGCCTTGCAAGAAATTATTTCCACCAGCCTTCCAGCTCTGTCTACTCTCTCGGTTCTGTCCCGTTTGGGTGTAACAAAGGTAAACTGATGATTTAAATGAGAGTTTAAGCCAAAAGGCATTGAAAGCAGATCTATGATGTTTTGAGGAAACTATAGCGAGATAGTATCTTTTTCAAGCGAGCCTATGGAACGTGTCCACATGGTGGATATGGGCTGGGACTGGAGCGATTCCTGACGTGGATGCTGAACCGCTTCCACATCCGTGATGTCTGTCTCTACCCACGATTCATTCAGAGATGCAAGCCATGAGGAAGCAATTCAGAAAGAGTGATGCAACCACCAATGCACCATTGTTGTCAAGATTAGGAAAAGCTATGAAATAGCTACAAAAACATTCTAAGACATTTAAGATTTCTTGTGCTTTTTGCTATGTGAACACTGAACTGTATGATTCATGTCAAAGATAATAGGATGATCTTAACGAAATTAGTATAGGATATTACATTTACTATTCAGCAGAACTTTCTTGAAGTTTTTGCAAGTCAGTTTAAATCTTTGAAGTGTAAAACAGGTTGTAAAAGGATATGGAATGCAGCTGAACCACAGTATCCAATTCTAAGTTTTCTGCCAAGGCTGATTGCTAAAATAAAAGTGATTTACTATTCAAAATTAAGATGACAGTTTTCAAAAAAAGTTTCACCCCTTGGACTAGTTGCCAATTTGACTTTAGTTTCATTTTAAGATTACAGTGTATTTGTGTGAGTGTTAAATGTTTTGTTATAAATTAATACTATTCAGACTAGGATTTGCCATGTGCTTGTGGTGCGACATACTGCCTATTGCTTAACTATTTGTTAATAAAAATCTCATCTTTATGTCGTATTGTAATTCTGAAGTCCCCCTAACTAAGCAGGATACAGTGGAACCAAATTCAGTTAGGTTAAATTCTAGAAAAATGGAGCAAGACTTGAAGTTTAAATTAGAGAAATATGCTGCAAGTTTTATTTAGAGTGTTTATTCCAGAAAAACGAGCCATATGTGGCAAACATTCTCGGTGGTTTTCTCTTGTGACATCAATTCCTAGTTCATTTGTAATTGGCTAAAATTATGCATACCAAAACTATTTTCCTTTCATTTTGAAGCAAGTTAATTAACACATTAAGTCTGATGAAGATTTAGATAACTGCAAGATGTGCAGTGCTGCTATTTACCAAGTTGACATAAGGATCAGATGCCACTGATGAATCTTGCTGTTTTGAGAGCTGTTGTCTTAAGACGCCCAATCGTACGCTTGGCATTAATTGCATCATTTGTCACTTAGAAAGTCGGTCTTCATGTGACATGTTTGTCCTGCCTTGCCACCCTCAACACCGTGGATGCTTGACCATTATATGTGCTGTAGACTTATTAAATCGCCTTAAGCCTACTGCAGCTGTTCATGTAATTACGAGATTCACAATATATGCGCGTAGCTTAGTGAGTCATCTTTGCTATATTGGGCCGTTAACACTCGGTAAACGGTGTCATCCGTCACGTGAAGTGCAATCGAATTGCACTCTAACCAGCGCTCAACAGTGGTATGCGAGAAGTTGATTGATGTGGTCTGCGGTTACGGGGGTCAGACACGATTCTTTGAAAGACGGCCGGACGTGATCAAGTACCATTTGAGCAATTCTTAGCAGACAGTTATTTGAAGTTGCCACTTGTCCAAAATTTGTTACTAAACCGCTTCAGTCTGCAAGTAATTTTAACCTAATGACAGGGCGTAGATAGCAAATGCGTTACTCATAATGACTGGCGGCATGCCCATTGGGACCAGTCCGCAAAAGGGGCGCACTTAAGTCCCATACGGGTCCCATCAAATGTTTATGGGTATGCTCTCAGGGAAAGAAGCGCTAGTCAGAATTGCAAAGGCGACAGCAACTCTGAGCTGTGTATAAGATCTGGAAAAGCAAAGCCATAAAGATGGAGACAGAACCGAGCGTTCTGAAAACGAGTTTTCAGTAGCATGTTATATGGATGTGAGGCTTGGGTAATAACGAAAGACGTTGAAAGAAAATACTGGCCTTTGAGAGAAAATGCTATAGGAAGATTATGAAAATAGGACGGACACAAAAGGTGAGCAATGCAGAACTATACAGAAGGATACATCCCAAAGAGAGCCGGATGCAGAAGGTAGTTCAGAGGAAACTGGGATTATTTGGTCACATATGCAGAATGAGCAACAATAGGAAGATCAAGACATTAGTGTTCGGAATGATGGATGGACCAAAAAAGAGAGGACGACCACACAAAGAACGGGTAGACGACATAATCGAATGGTGTGAAACATCACTCCAAGAGCTGGAAAGACAACAGTGGGGGAACATAGTGAAAATGGCATCAGACACCTACGGGCGTTGAGCCCATGGTTTATGATGATGATGATGATGATGATGATGATGATGATGATGATGATGATGATGATGATGATGATGATGATGATGATGATGGCAGGGGAATGCTAACTGCAGATACTAGTGCGGCTAGAACACTAGCAGACACTAACAGCTGCTAACAGTAATTATTTTTCTTGAACAAGGCTTAGAAATGCATTGGTATGTCTTGGCTGTAGACAACAGTTGTCTGAGCGTTCTGGCAACATCAGTGGAAGTGTTCTTTTGCGGACAATAGGCCTACTTTTACCAACGTATAGGCCTTCGTTAGGCACAGATGGTACACCAAAAAGCAGATCTTTGTCCAAACCACGCCAAAAATCCATTGATATAAGAAAACACGAATCAGTCGAGGAGGCGAGACAGCTATTATTAGTATAGCAAAATAGGCCTATTGCTGAGGATTTTCTCCTGTGGTACTAGGCCTACATAGAGGTCTATAAATATCGTCTATAGGCCTAATAAATTAAATTACTCGCACATCTCATAACTGCGTTTCACTTTGCACTTTCTAGGCCTACGGTACACTCGCTTGCAGACAAGCGGCCAAACAATAGGCCTAATTATGTGGTACCACTTGAACCTATAGGCCTACACGCCTACTTGTTGAAAGACTGCATTGTTCGTAGACTGTTATAATAGGCCAATTTTGTAGATTTGTCGCATCAGTCCAGAATCGCTCGGAGCACCTCTAGTTGGAAAATCAGAAGATTTGAAGGTGAAGGAAACATTTTGATTATTATGACTTTTATGCTTTCAGCGTTAGGCCTACTGTACTATTTGTAGTCTGCTGACGATTTGAATTTTAGCAATACTTTAGTTACTGCAGATTCCGGGATGATAATTTTCTAGTCTTTAATAAAAAATAATAACAATAATAATAATGGGATTTAAATCGCCAGCTCGAGATTTCTACAGAAGCTACGTCGCGGGAAACAGCTCATTTTCTAGTCTTTAATAAAAAATAATAATAATAATAATGGGATTTAAATCGCCAGCTCGAGATTTCTACAGCGCTTAAAGAAGCTAAGTCGCGGGAAACAGCTCATTTTCTAGTGTTTAATAAAAAAAATATTAATAACAATAATAATATGATTTAAATCGCAAGCTCTAGATTTCTACAGCGCTTAAAGAAGCTACGTCGCCGGAAACAGCTCATTCACAGGCGTTCACTCAAAAAAAAATCGACAGGTGGGAAGGATCAGAGTCGGTCCAGGTCAAAATGGGTCAGACAGACAGTCAGTCAGACGGCTAATTTTAGCATAATAGACGTGAATTGGAAGAAATCAACTGGAGCGTATGTGTGGTCGTTGGCAATCGTACATAAGTCGTCCATTAAGGACATCTACAAAGGGCGGAGGAGGGGTCACCCAAATGCGGACAACGGGAGGGGTTTATGCCCAATGCGGACGTCCACATCTAAATTTTGTGCATACTGTTATTTCAGTGCGGCCTGTGCCCTAAACACCAAATTCAGTCGGTAATTCGTAGGCTACGTCGTTGGATCTAACTCGGTAGAGTCCCACTGCTAGACACGGCTGTATCAAAGTACACAAGTCCACTGCACAGTTAGTCCTGCAAGATCAACAGGGAAGACTAATCTATAGGCCTTAGTGTTTCTTTGGAGAGTTGTCGTCCGCGAAGGGGTATGAGGATGGCAGTGCCACATGCGGACAAGGTGAGGGAGGGTTCCAAAGTAAGTCATTCTCTGCGAACGTCCTCTACATGGATGATCCCAAAGACACGAAAGAGTCTTAATTTGAGTTTAACTTGGCCTTATAGTCTTTATCTTTTTAATACGAATTCGAAGCCCGATCATTCACAACTCGGAAAGATCGTCGATAGGCCTACCGGCTGTTACCTACTTTATCGTTTAATACAGCGATCACTATCCACAGGCCTAGACTACAAATGTACCGTTTCTTAAGCGCTAAACGAGAACACAGCGTTCGAAACTGAAAACAGATCTTTAAAAATCCTATCCCTACTCTTCGACTTTTTCTTCATGTCTTTCTGTGTAGGCTTGCAGCTCCAGTTCCAAACATCATCAACCGTATGTAGGCCTATAGCTGTCTGCCTGTCTAGATGCCTGATCTAAAGTTCAATTTTTTATGCGGAACCGAAGCTAACCCTACCTACCTCACCGATTTTTTTTCGATTAAAAGCCTCCACCCTGAAGAAATTACGATATACAGCGTTTACGTCGTTGCCTGCTCATCGTGCCTTCTCCTGCTTTGGTCCCTCGTTCTGGAACAGTCTCCCTTTAAACATTTGTACTTTTCCACTTAGTTTAACTCAATGCTCATTCTCTGTTAACTTGAAAATGCACTTGTTTAGAACGGTAGGATAGCCGTGTCATCAGCGCTTTTGAGAGGTACTTGAAGAGCGCTATATAAGTGTTTGTTACATTACATTACGATAACGATTGTCGATTGTGAAAATACGCACTCGTTGAACTCTTTATTAGGCCTATGCAGCTATGCCAACGTCACGTGCCCTGAATCGTTTTCATTGTAATTTCAAGGCTGAACAGGCTCTGCCTTGTGTGAAATCATTCCTACAGCACACAATTATAGGCCTTAAAAGTGCGAGATGCCGCCAGATTAGTGCATTGTGCGTCTATATTCTGGAACATTATAATACATAATTTGCCCCGGATGATGTGGGCCGGTGCTTTTAGCCTACTCACGGGCGTTGACGTCATTGTGTTGTACAGACAGACAGCCGACAGACAGCCAGCCAGCCAGACACAGACAGGCAGGCAGGTCCTTTTGTCTGTTCATGAATACGCAAGTAGGGCCTACATGGACTCGGCCGCGACCATGACTTCAACAAAACAGACTGTTTTGTATTATTCAAATTCTGTAAATGTAATTTTCGTAAAATTGACAAATATCGTACATTCAGAAGAATTTTATCCAGTTAGCTGTGAAATTTCCATCATAATACGGAAGTCTGAACGGAGGAAATCCTCAAATTATGTAACGCCAACGTAAATAACGGTTGAAAGTAGGTCCTGCATTTATTTATTGTATTCACTGGCGCCGTATTGCCGCTCTGAAGCAGCGTGTACTTGCGCGTATGTGATTAGTGTTCATTGATTGCAATCCCCCATGTAAATCCGTCCCCGCCGATCACGAGGCAAATCGGTTGAACTGGTTGGACGACCGGCGGGGTTGGAAGTGGCCAGGGGAAACACCTCCATGCTTAACGAACCAACAGTGTTGCGACTAGCGTCGGATATGTTGCGATATTCGTAGGAACTTTGTAATTCGTAATCTAGGACTACGACTCGTTGGGATTTACAAGGTAATGCGAGAGTACCGATTTATCGGAGAATGGAAACTGTTGCGTAGCTCAGCTTAACTGATAACAGAGATTTACATTTTCGTTACATTTAAAGACGCATGGTAAATAGCCTACTGGACTTCCGACTATATCCGACTGGTTGTTTGACCCCTTGAACTATCGCACTCCATTTCAGCCACGGTTTGAACTGGTGTTCGTAAGTAAGTTGGTAGCCTAACACGTGCGTTTATGAAGCAGTAAGTTAAAGAATGGTATCTGTGCTGCGGCCAAATAAAAGAATAGTAATCTCGAGATTTCTACAGCGCCCATCGAAAACCACGTCACGGGGACCAGCTTGTTCACAGGCGCTCAGTCAAAACCAGATCGATAGGCAGAAGGGGTCGGTTCCAGGTCAAGATCACAAAAGAAACGGGCGCACGCTCGGGTGTTGAAGCCGAATGCGTTAGAATCGGTGCGGCTTCGTTATGCGGAGGGCGGAGCATCGGCCGCGGCAAATATAAAGTGCGATTTAACCAGAGTGTTAACTTACGACCTATTAAAGACTCCCAGTCAGTTTGATAATTAGTTGCTCACTATTAATTAAGCAGAACTCGTCATATGTGACGTATTAATTCTGTGTTGAAAGTGATGTACATTAGTCACAGTATAGGCCAAGAATCAGGATTTGGTCTTGTTATGTAGATATGTATGATGAAATAAGATCCTACATTGTCTAAATCAAAGATTTTCAGACACTGTAACAAGATTAAATGTTTATGGTGATGACTGGCTGTGAATGACTGAAAGTGATTTAACCGTTTAAATATGTTTATAAATATTCTTAGTTCCAAAGTTGCCAGAAACTGAATTTGTCTGGTATTAAATCAATCACTTTTGCCTATAATATGCCAGCAACGTGGCCTTTCAAAGTAATTGGAGAGCAGGGTACAATGCAAATGCCTTCACATCAGACGGCTTTGAGCATTCTAGCCACACTAAGATTTAAAATGCTTCTTCTCCTTTTTATGCCTCTATTTTGCCAGTGGTTGAAGACCATTCTATTCTATTGTTATCTTATGTTGTCAGATTGGGAGCACCTCGGATAATTTTCTTTAGGAGGTGCTATATAAATGTGCACTTACAAATTACAAATTCATAGTCTTTTGAATTCGATTAGCTTGTCTTTCCTTAAGGCCTCGTCAAGATCGCTAATGCATGCTTATAATACATCCTAGTTTTACCTGAGCATAGAGTCCTGTGGGATTTGAATTTTGATGAGATGTAGTTTATTCTTTGAGGCTACGGCTTATGAAAAACTTATGTGTGAGCTGCTTTAAGTGAGTGTAGCACAGTGGCTCGGCTGTTTAGCAACCTTTCCTGAAATGATCACTGTTCAATTCAGTGTGTAAGTTATTATTAATCAGATACTTATATTGCACTAATTTATGAATTCACCTCAAAAGCGTGAGTAGCTGGAAAAAATAAGTCTTCAATTGTTTGCAAAATGAAATAAGGGAAAGAGAAAGGTCCCCCAAAGCTGGTGGTAGTGAATTCCATTGATGTGGACCTGCATGTGAAAAAGCTTGAAAACCACGCATCTTTTTTGTTAAGTTGGAACAAACAGTTGGCCAGAGGAGGTTGATCTTAAGTTTGTCCTGGTGGGATTAAGTGTGAATGGAATGCATGATTGTTATGAGCATGTCCTTAGTGCACAATTCTTTTACTGGTTTATGCTGTGTCATTATAAAGGGGTTGTTTACAAATTTTAGAATTAAATAAATAAGACCAGTGAAAGTGGACAACAAAATCATAAGTGGCTATTGGTTTATGCTGGTCCTGTGTTGGGTTTGTACTATACATTGGTATTGACTCTCTTAGCACACACACACCTACACACACACACACACACCTACACACACATGCCCGTGTGTGCACACACATCACTCAGTACCTATGTATGTATACATACACACACATTTGTCCAACACACTTAGATTATGGTATAAAAAGATATGGGCTATCAGGGTAGAGTTCTACTGAATGAACTGGTAAACATTAGAGATGTACAGTGGACCCTACTAGGAAATGTTTTTCTATTGCAGTCGTACTGATTGACCCTGTGATGAGAATTGATTGCATGAGATCCTTAACCACTGCTGCCCATTTGAATGGGTGCCATGCCATTTAAGGTTCCTGTGTAGGGGCCGTGCTAGTAGGGGCCTTTTAAAACTAGATTCCATCCACCCCCCTGATTTCGTGCTGGTAACACCATATCAACTCCTGTTAAATCTTTTTAGATTAAATGTTGTTTGTTGATCTATTTGGAGACCTTTGCCTAGCTCTATGAAGTTGTTTTGAACTAGATCCAGGTTCAAGGTTTGTGTCTTTAAGGAACTTTTACTGCGTGTGTCTTTCAGAACATAACAGTATTCATAAGGTATCTCTTGTTCAGTTTTGATAATGTCCCAATCATACTAGGTGAGAATTATTTCTGTATTTACTGTTTTAAGCACCATTATATACTGACAAGTACCAAATGATGATGTGAAGGACTTGCTTAAGGTCCCTTCACAGTAACTGTCTCAGAGGAGGCTCAAACCTGCACACTGCATAGTGCAAGGTGAGCGCCCGAACCAGTCAGCTAATGCTTCATACGAGTAGCAGAAATTAAACTTATAAAAATGACCAAAAATGATGTAAGTTTGTTACAGACGTTTTGTGTTGTCGTTACAATGTCAGTCCATGAACAACTGATATAATAACGTATCACTTTGTACGAAATAAGTAGCTGGAGTGTTCTTCTTGTTGTCCTTGGTGATGTTTAATAATTAAGATTTTCTCTTTTTTAATGAGATCACTTGAGTTGGTGGTCTAATGTCATTCATTCATGTCTTGATTTAATTTGATTTCTGCAGTGTAGTGTAATCTCTGTTATTTATTAACGTATAGAGTTTCAACTTTGGTTATAGTGCATCTGGTACTTCATCATTTTATGGTAAAATGTTCTAAACATCTGCTTCTATAATTTGTGCTGTTTAAATCTCTGACTTTTATCTATGCAGCTTATTTTTATTGATGCTAGTAATGGAATGGTCAAAAGAATGCTTATAAAAAGTTAAGCATCGGTAACAATTATGATGTTAGAATATCTCTGCTTGATATTTTTATCTTGCTTCCTGGGCCTCTGTTTTGGGTTTTGCATAACTGCATCTGTTTTATACTTATTATTAACTGCTACTCATCTGTTAATATTTGCTACTTATATACTATTAAATGCTACACACTTTTATTGCACTTGTAGCAGTTGATTATTGCTTGAAAGTTATAGACTGCTGTAAGAAAGGTTAAGGCTAAGTACTTTAATTGGTCATGTATAGACCACATATAGAGCTTTAAATGAAGTAGTCGTGGATGTATGAATGTGAAGGTCACGTATATGGTTGATGAAAAACCACCATTTAGACTAAGTCTGCTTCTAGCATTTCAGCTACCCTACTCCTCATAAGAAGGTCATAAATTTTAAACAGAATTTGGATGTTATTAAAAATTACTTGAAACAAACTTTGTGTGCCACATGCTTGCTCACAAAATTTCTTTCAGTCATCTGTTGCTCTGTATCGTAAATCTTAAGAATACTATCTGCCGGGCATGAGAAATCTGAGCATAAAGTGGCAGGTGGCAGCTGTAAGTTGTTCTAAGCCTACTGCAATGTTTACTGCACCATGGGAGAAGGGATAGAAGAGCACGCAGGGGATTTTAAGTCGTGATTTGACCATTTTTGGCGGAAAATGTAAACATCAATAGACACTTTGAACTGTGTATTTTTATGTGGGCAATAGTTCATTTGACCAGTTGACTGCAAGTGAAACTGCTACCGGGTTTCTGCGGCTTTATTTTTATAGAGTTAAATGGGTCAGGTCCTAAATCATTGTTTGTTTTGTAAACATATAGACCATTAATTTACTAACAGTGGTGCCACCTCAACTGATTTTAGCATTTAGGAAGCAACATGAATATTTGGACAGAAGTTTACTCATATAGACAAGAATTTTAAAATCGATTTTGCTTTAAATCTCTTGCTGACTGCTGAATCTTATCCTGATTCTTCCTCTTCCCCTCATCTCTTTTCTCGCTTCAATTTCAAACAGCATCCACCGTAGCCGTCCGACTGTCTGAGTGTCTGACTCCTGGATCTTGACCCTTTTGCCTATCGATTTTGTTTTGACTGAGCGCCTGTGAATAAGCTGGTTCCAGCGACTTAGCTTTTGTTGAGCGCTGTAGAAATCTCGAGATTACGATTACGATTAGCCAAAGGTTTTGGCAAAATACGGGCGGGTACCCATTCCATTCTGAGCGGGTAATCAGCTACCCGTCACTTCGTCACTGGATCAATCCTCCAAAAGGCCGCATGTGAGTCACTGTATGCACTTAGGCCTAATTTAAATGTAAATGTACACGTTTTTCTATAGCGGCCGTATGGCCTCGCGGTTACTAGTGAGATCCTTCACCACCTCTGCCTGTTTGAATGGGCGCCTCGCCCTTTAAGGTCCCCGTGCACGCACCGACGGTTCTAGTGCAGTCACCCATAAGGCCAAGGCCAAGATATATCTTTCAGCCCATCATTACAAAAGCCTGCAATTTCTATAGACTCCAAAATGTCACAAAGAAATTTGTTATTTTACACGCTTCACTGATTGATAACCCACGACTGTAACCGGATACCTCCCACACCATGACTTTATGGCCACAGATAGTTGCATATTATTAAGCCTTGACTAAAACAGCTATTGCATATTATTAAGCCGTGACTAAAACAGCTATCTGTATGACTAAAACAGCAATGTCTATAAATATTTATTTATTGCAATGACACTTGGCTTCAATTATACACATGTATATGTGCTATTTGGTATAGAATGTTTTGTCTGACAGCCTACAAGATACACTTTTAGTCTGCCAGAATTCATAGTAAGAAGTTCTTGGGAAGAGCCTATTGTTGAAATTGTTAGGGCAGCATTGTGGGCCTTATTTGTTGAGTATTTGTGAGTAATGCATGCTTGCATGTATGTATGTATGTATGTATGTATGGATGTATGTATGTATGTATGTGTGTATGGATGTATGTATGTATGTATGTATGTATGGATGTATGTATGTATGTATGTATGTATGTATGGATGTATGTATGTGTGTATGGATGTATGGATGTATGTATGTATGACTTTTACGACTACAATATTTTACAAATTGAGCAGATTAATATACTGCAAATTAGTGAATTTATGTATCGTTTTGCTCATAACCTACTTCCCTCTGCTTTCATTGGTTACTTCTCCAGTATATCTGAGCTCCATGCACATCTTACTAGAACTCGTGGTGATTTCCGTGCAAGTTTTGCCCGTACCAATACTCGACTGTTTTCTATCAAATGTGCTGGTCCTTCTGTTTGGAATAATATATCGCATGATATTCGTTCTGAGCCTAATTTGATATTGTTCAAGAAAGCAATGCGGGCGTACCTTAATGATCTAAATAAATAAAAAATATGTTTTTGTTTTTTAGTTTTTCACTAGTTAAGGTTTATTCTTGTTTGATTCATTTTTTTGTATTCCAACTCATTCAGATTCTACTATGTTTTTTTTCAGTTAATGATGCTGTCAATCATTCGTCATTTAGCAATAGCTGTTGGTATAGGGGGGCCCTAATAAGCGGGACTTTGGTCCCTTCTGGGTTCTCCTTTTGTTTCCTAAAACAATTGTGAATATTATGCTTTTCGCTGTTATATTTCTCTTTTTGGATCAATAAAAAGAATGTTATGTTATGTTATGTTATGTATGTATGTATGTATGTATGGATGTATGTATGTATGTATGTATGTATGTATGTATGGATGTATGTATGTATGTATGATTTCTATGGTTCAACCAGATGTTCATTGCTTGGGGCTGTTTTCTGTATCACATGCATTTGGGAGTTAGTTTCAAGTTAATTTTTTTCTGTTATATGTTATATGGCAGTTTGATATTAGAAATGTTATACGTTAATATGGCAGTTTGATATTAGAAATGTATATGCTAATATGGCAGTTTGATATTAGAAATGTTATACGCTAATATGGCAGTTTGATATTAGAAATGTTATATGCTAATATGGCAGTTTGATATTAGAAATGTTATATGCTAATATGGCAGTTTGATATTAGAAATGTTATATGCTAATATGGCAGTTTGATATTAGAAATGTTATACGCTAATATGGCAGTTTGATATTAGAAATGTTATATGCTAATATGGCAGTTTGATATTAGAAATGTTATACGCTAATATGGCAGTTTGATATTAGAAATGTTATATGCTAATATGGCAGTTTGATATTAGAAATGTTATATGCTAATATGGCAGTTTGATATTAGAAATGTTATACGCTAATATGGCAGTTTGATATTAGAAATGTTATATGCTAATATGGCAGTTTGATATTAGAAATGTTATATGCTAATATGGCAGTTTGATATTAGAAATGTTATACGCTAATATGGCAGTTTGATATTAGAAATGTTATACGCTAATATGGCAGTTTGATATTAGAAATGTTAAAATAAAAGCTAAGTCATTGGCCTTAAAATGGATACCATACACTAAGCTTTGTTGAAGTTGGACTCCATCCACTTTGATATTTTAGCCGCTGTTGCCTCGTGTGCGTGTTCTTGTGAAAACTGTGGCTACTTCTGTTTTTACATTCAAGAATGTTGTTGCACACTGAATGAAAATAATTAGCATTAATTTTTTACCACTCTGAAATATTATTTGCAAAACGTAAAAATTTTTAATTTCAAGATTTGTTGACCAAGTTTAGTTTACTAATTATTTTCATATTTACCACTATAGATATCATGAATATTAATTAAATTTCATGATGTCTGTGAGTATGAATGATTAGACTGGAGTTGCATCCAGTGAATGACCGCTTTACGTTGCTAGTGAAATCTGGGGCAGTTGCTTCCACTGACCCCGATTAATTTGGGTGTCGGTAGAGATGTTTTTTTTATTACCTTCAAGTATTTTTTGTGCTCTGAAGTGCTGGTGCTGTGTTCAAACTGAATTCTTTCACCGTTTAATTTGTTTTTAATGCAGATTCAGCTTGATGAACTCTGGTGGTGATTCTGGTTGCGATTGGCTGCTGCAACAGAAAAAAGGAGTAGTTGGACAGTTTGCACAAAGTGGTCATTTATTAAAGAATGAACATTCATTCAAACGGTAATATGGTCAATGACATTGAGAAGAGAGAACTCCATTATCCGCATAGTCTTGACAATGACGCTAAATGCACAGAGGTTTTAGTTCATAAAGATGATGTGGTTCATAACAGTGTTCAGCTGGATGAGCTGAGGAAGCTGAATGATGTAAAGTCTGAAGACAAGATTCCTGTGGACTGTGAGTGGAAAGAAGAAGTGGAAGTCACGTACAAGGTTGATGAAACGCCACCATTAGGAGCATGTCTGCTTCTAGCATTTCAGGTAGTCCTCAGATGTCATAAATTTGAAACATAATTGGGATTTGATGAAAAATGGCTTGAAACAAACTGTGCTTTCCACATGCAGTGTGCTTGTAAAGTCAAAAAGTAAAGATGGTGGAACTTAGGGGAAGTGCTCATTTCCTGTTCTTTGGCCTTATGCCAGCACCAAATTATGCCTGCTGACAGAGGGTACATGTGCCCAAACAACTTGCCCAGGGTTGTGTGTCTTGAAGTCTAGTCAGCAGGCTTGAACTCACAACTGTTAGAAGACAGACTAAGCATGTACTTTGTTACACGTTCTATGGAGCCGAGAAATTATTTTTTGTTGCACAGCATTTTTTATTGCTGCTTCGAAAGCTTTTGCAGGCATTATTACATTATAAGGCATCAAAACTGCAGCATTTGTAATGAATTGTGGTTGTCAATTACCCCTTTAATGATTATTACAAAGTATGCAGCCATAAGTTTTACGTGTTTCATGTGCTCTAGCGTTTTAACCTTCGGATAGAAAGATGAAGCTTGCAGAAATACCATATTAGCTGCATTAAATTAACAATACTGCATTAACAACCATTTTGCACATTAGCTGCAGATTTTGTCAATTTCCAAGTAAAAGTTTCAAATAAAACTAGCCTATTCTTTCTGTAATATGTTTTCTTCAGCATTACATATCGATGTTCATCGCAACTCTGACGATACCAATTCTGTTGGCACCAGTCATTTGTATGGATAAGGATAACGTTGGCAAGAGCGAGATCACTGGAACTTTGTTCGTGGCGTCTGGAATCGTAACCTTGTTACAAACTACTATTGGTATCAGGTAATAAACTAAACTGTTTGGTACTGTGCTACATCAAACGGTGCCATGTTTTTCAATAACTTTAGTGCAAATTAGACGATAGAAACAGTAAACAATTCATCACTGTATACAATGTACCACAGAAGAAGAAAAAGGCAACAGTCCCTTGCGCCAACCCCTAGGCATGAAGTGTTAACGACTTTATTTTCTTAGCCGAGGCATGTGAGGATGGTTGGCCAGTCCTCTC
The DNA here is from genome assembly GCA_964023275.1 of Norana najaformis. NCBI lineage: Eukaryota > Metazoa > Annelida > Clitellata > Crassiclitellata > Hormogastridae > Norana > Norana najaformis. The sequence continues at coordinate 12,961,191 of OZ029923.1, forward strand.
CCTTGCTGTCTGATCTTACCACCGACAGAGTATTGTCAGTGTACTCGTTTTATAGCTGACTTCACTAGAGGGCACAAATGGAGCAGAAATTTGGTATAATCTTTCTGCTCTGGCAAGTATTTGAACCCCCACCTTGTGGGTTGGCAGTCCAACATGCTAACCAGCAGACAATTGCACACCCCTTGCTTTTAGGGAAACTCTTAAATGTGTATGCTACTAGTTTTTTTACATGTCTGTCAGCCACAATCGTTGAACGGCACGTCACTGTAGTAGAAGGATAGTTTTAAAGAGATGGGTAGATACAATAGCAGTTCCACATTCAGATCTGTTATCTAATCTGTTGTGAATACTTCAGTTATATGAACACCAGTGATGCACTACACACGACTCAATGCAATCACTGCAAATAAGTAAAACCTATAAGCATGCTAAAATCTGAGAACTGATTTTCTATTAAGATTTTCGTTCTTTTTACTGTTAACTCTGACGATTGCATGTCTTCTGTGGGCCCAGCTCCTCAGTTGACAGATACAGTTGCTTTGATTTATGGCTTTGGATTGGAATTTAAGCCATGAATAACGTAATAACTGTTTGGTGCTGTGCACGAAGCATAGGCTAAACAGAAATGGGTGTCTAAGTTGATACAGGGGCTTGCTACTTTGCAGTGTCTGGTGTTAAGGTCAAATTTTTGTTAACCTAGTACTGTAAATCCTTTGATTGGAAGATAACGTAAGGTACACTATCTGAAGGAATGTCTTGAAATGGCAGGCACTGATGTAGTTAAATTGCTGGTAGGCATTAGTTGTCAGGTACCTGTAACAAAACCATCTGTAGTCATGGTGACCTACAGCCAGACAATAATGTTAGCTTTCATAGTGATTGGGGATAGACAAAATTATCTGGCTCAATGGTGTAGGCAGTGTTCAATGCACACCAAACAGTGTAATCCTTTGAGCATTCTAGCCACTTTAGACTGTGCTGTTATCAGAATTTACCTTTAACAAGTGTGTGTGTTATTACAGTTTAACACACAGTTCCTTCCTGAGCTAAGAATGTATTGTTATTAAATGTTATTGCAATATAACGCATGCGTTGTTGAGTAATTAATTAGTTACTTGAAGTAAAAGCAGTCGTTGAAATCAACAATGGTTCTGTGACCAAGTCGTTGTGACAGTTTGATGGTAATAAGTATTTCAAGTGGACTGGAGTACTTGCCTTTACATCAGTGCTGCAGACAGGCTGTCTGAAGAAGCTGAGAACATTGATGCATTGTGGAACTTTTTAATGATTCATTAATTGTCTAATCAATCACTAAAGAGTTCTATACGTGACTGTTCTCAGCTTCTTTGTGGAGTCAGACCAGCACAGACTTAAAGGCAAGAATTATTCTCCACTTGAAATACTTATTTCTGTCTGATTAATGATTTCAGCGATAAGTGATTAATTATTAATGATTGCGAGTGATTGCCCTTTTAACAAGGAAAATCTTTTTTTCTTTGTATCATTAATTAAAGTCTAATTAAAGTCTTCAGCCATAAACTAAATTTAATTTAAAGTAGGCCTAATTTCGTTTAAGTAGTAGAGGTTTTTGTGAGGCATAATTGGAACATTGTTAGGCAGCTCTTTTAACTTTTAAACCATGTACTAATTTTAGTAAACTGTTTGCAGCTCATGTGTTTGGTTTGGAAAGAAAAATGTATGACTGACTTTTAACCTTTTGGCTTGACCTCCAAGACCCAGTTTTTAATTGTACTCATATTGTACTGTAGCAACTTGCAATTGTTCCAACATTATACAAAATGGATTATTATTATTATTATTATTATTATTATTATTATTTATTAGTATTTATTATTATTATTATTATCATTATTATTATTTATTTTTATTTATTATTATTATTATTATTGTTAATTATTATTATTATTAAGCACATAAGAGGCACAGGCTAGTCAGCCATTGGGTGGCAGAGCAATGAGATATTAAAATGAGAAAAGTTGCCCATAAATTTTCCAATAGCTTTGAAAAAGAAAATCTGTCAGAATTGCTACAATGCTAAAAACCTTGGTGAGAGATTGCTGACATTAAAGAATTTCATAATAAGACGACGGGCATAACGAAACCAGATGTCAGGACAAGGTTTAGTTACGATGTTGATTTTGTTGCATGGTACAGCGGGGTCCAGAAGCTGCAAAAACTACTGTGTGTGCATGTAATGTTGTTATGTTCAACAGGCTTCCGATTGTTCAAGCGGGTACTTTCGCTCTTCTTGTTCCAACTCTGTCTTACTTTAATCTGCCAAAATGGAAATGTCCTAGTAATATTATTTCGCCAGGTAAGGACTTACGCTGTTGGCTTAAATTTACCTGATTTACTTAGGTTTTGTTCTTCGTGTGGTTGTATTTTGGTAATGCGCCAGGAACTTTTTAATTTTGCTGCACTGCTGACGAGGTGGTAGAGGCAAAAATAGTGACATTGAAAGGAGATATGATTAGTATATTCTCCGTCCATTTAGAAGTTAGAAGGTGGTTGAAAAAAGATGTATCTCAAGTTGCTAAGATGGATGTTATTATGATAATGGCACTGTAGAAGCCATTAGATTAGATTAGCCTTACCCTGCTTCTGATGAATCTTTTACAAACTAAGCAGTGTCCTGTGAACCTACTGAGTAAAATAAAATGCAACTGGTCAAATCCAGGCAGGTACCTCCTGGATTTAAACTTAATTGCCAGTCCTGATTGTGAGTACTGTTAGCAGTGAGCTATATCGTTCCTTCAAATTCTTTTTTGCTTACTATTTTAATACAGTTTAATTTTTGTTTCTGTTAAAAGGTTCTTTAGGAAACCAGAGTTTTACTGTAACCAATGAGACATACATTGATGCGGGAAGTCCTGAACACCGGGAAATTTGGATGAGCCGACTAAGAGAGGTTGGTTTTTGTCAACTGCTTTAAGTGGATGTCTCAAAGAAGTTACATGTACGTATATAGTCTGAACATTTTTATAGCACCTTTGAAGAACCTCACAAAGGGATGTGCTGCCAATTATATATTGCCTTTGTTTCTTTGGAACATGCACTTATGTCTTTACCTAAACTTATGTCTTTACCTAAACTTATGTCTTTACCTAAACTTATGTCTTTACCTAAACTTATGTCTTTACCTAAACTTATGTCTTTACCTAAACTTATGTCTTTACTTTAAAAACAGAGGTTTTATGCAGCATTTGAATAAAACAGAGATTTGCTTTGAAACTGTAAAGCTTCTGTTGGAAGTGCCTAAACTGCTTAATACAGGCTTCTTTCACACGAAGGAATTTACTGATGTTAGGAATGGTTTAGTCTTGTGTGGTAGTATTTTAAGTGGTTAAATGTGTGTTTTGCAGATTCAGGGTTCGATTATGTGTGCTGCTCTTCTTGAAATCTTTCTTGGTGCTAGCGGAATAGTTGGCAAGATGTTGAAGTATATTGGGCCGCTGTCTATCTGTCCAACGGTTACTCTGCTCGGATTGTCATTGTTTAAGTCAGCGGCTGCAATGGCTGCTAAACAGTGGTGGATTTGTATTGCGTGAGTACATGCGTACTGTGTTAGCGTTTTCATGAATGAATTGGTATCGTGACATTTGCATAGAACCTTTCATTGACCTCTCAAAGCACTGAAGAGTAATTGTTCATCTGACGAGCTGAAGAGGTGTGTTTTAAGATAACCTGAATCTGTATCTTGACCTGCTGGTAGAGGTAGAGATTGAATTGTTAGTGGAAGATTAATTGCCATTTATTTAGAATGTTAGACTTGGCTTTATTTTAATTTCAAGACTGATGTGAATTGCCAGAAATTTAAATGCCTCAGTTTCTAAGAGGCGCCAAGAGCAACAGACGGAGGGTAGTACAGGAATGGCATTATTTATTTATTAGTTTAATTATTCATTAGTTATTGTCATCAGTTATGGCAGTTCTTCATTGATTCATTGGCTGACTGATGTTCTTCTGTAATGTAATAACAGTAGTTTAATAAAATACTTTACAGTTGTTGTTGTTCATGGGATATCATGACACAGTTTCTGATGAATAGGATTCAAACTGGACTTCATTTATTTAACATATATTGAATATCATCATGCTATTTCTGATGAATTGGATTCAAACTGGACTTCACTTATTTATTATATGTTTTGATTTTTTCTTTATGTTTATATAATATTATTATATGTTTATTAGTATTAATATTGCTGCTAGTGCTGTTTGTATTTGATTTAATTTGCCTGTTCTGACCAGACCTGTTTTTAAATTTGTTTCCGACTGATCAGAACCATTTTCCTGATGATGCTGTTCTCACAGTACTTGGGCCGTTTTAACATTCCTTGTGGCTTCTTCAGTCGATCGACTGGCTGCCAGAAACAAGCATTTCCTATCTTCAAAATGTTTCCTGTAAGTCTTGAAACTGTTTCTCATCACATTCAGCTGAGAAACTGATCAGGCTTTTACGATAGTCGATTCTAGGGCATGGAATGGTCTTCCCATCACGGCTTAGTGTACCGGACAAGAGAAACTCTCTTGTTCTGTTTAAGGGATTTTAAGACATTCCTGTTTGGAAGGTAGATTATGGCTGATGTGGGTTTTGATTTTTATGACTGTGCCTTTGCTATTATACCAAGCTATGTACTTTTGAACTCAAGCATGTATGCTGCTGAAATGTGCTGTATAAATCTTATTTGTTACGTTCTTGTTATGTTACATTATCAACAACATAAACCCTTGAATTGCATTTTTAGTTCAACACCCATAAGCCATAGATGCATGCGTTTAGTTATGTTAAAATTCTTGTATGATAATTTAAAATTTCAAAATATATCTATGAATGTTAGAATGCATAAGCTGATGATGGTGGTGATGAGGAAAAAGACGATGATGATGTCAAAATTTTACAGTGGCATTTTTTGAGGTGATGACGATGAAAGTGGGTATGAAAATCAGTACACTGAGAAAGAGCATATCTAGGAAATTAATTTGGTAAGATCTCAGTTTTCAGTCATTAAATCATGACTTTGATTTCATTGTCTTTGTAGATTATTTTATCATGACTTTGATTTCATTGTCTTTGTAGATTATTTTGTCAATCATAATTGTCTGGTTAATCTGTCTGATTCTAACGGAAACTGATGTTCTCCCGGCGGCACCTGACCAATGGGGCCACGAGGCAAGAACCGATCTACGCACAGATGCCATCTTTTCCTCACCCTGGTTCCGGATACCTTATCCAGGTATCTTAATCCCAAGTCCTCAAATGTGATGATGTGGTTGATGTGGTTTCCGAATATGCCTTCATTAATTATCCAACATTATCCAAGGGTTTGGCATTCAACCCAAACTTTACATTCTTTTGGAACGTGGTCTTGAACCTGTGTTTCTAAAAAATATTTTTTTATCAGTTTGTATATGATGCCAATCTTCTTGTCCCACAAGTCTCTTTCTGCCTGGATTTCAAATGAATTCAAATGCTTCTGATAATAAAGTTGTCATAAACTGATTAGCATTTTCTTTTGCTGGACCTGGATATTGAAACTCCCTCCCTGTATCAGTTCATTCTGCTCAGTTGCTCCTGTCATTTCATTTTCAACTTAAACTTACCTTTGTCAAATTGCTTATCCACCGCCGGCTGCCTCTCTGTCTTAGTGGACTGACCTTCTGGATATCGACCTGATTATGGCTTGGATTTGTTGCGCCTTTGGTTAATGTCTTGTGTATTAGACACCGGCTTGATAGAAGTTACTAATTAATAAAAAGAATAAAAAATAATAATGATGTTAGTCCACTTTGAGTTTGATCGGAGTGAATGCTATTGTTTTAGGACCGTGAACACTTGACTGTAGTGATGTCACAACTGAGCCTATTGGTTTTAATGCTGTCGTTTGCAATTTTAGGTCAGTGGGGTATGCCAACAGTGAGTCTGTCTGCTGTTTGTGCTATACTTTCTGGCATTATAGCTACAACAGTGGAAAGTGTGGGTGACTACCATGCATGTGCCAAACTAGCTGGGTCACCCCCTCCTCCTGTGCATGCCGTCAACAGAGGTGAGTTCAGGTATCAGACTCTAATCGTGTTCAGCTGTTTCACTGAATTCTACTCACCTGAGGCTTACCGGTAGCCAACCTTTCCGATCATTTAGCTGAGGCTGGTACAATGGCAGGTTGCTAAAGTGTTTGTCTGGTTTAAAATTCCAGTTTGTAATGTAAAATTGACAGTTAAGTGGCAGACCCTGTGATTCCAAGGAACAGTTGTCAGGTGGCTGCAGGCCATTGGAAAAAATGGTTGTATCAGCTACTTTCATGTCTGGTTATTCGCCAGATGGGTTCAGTAAATGCTGTTAACCTGTATGTCTGCCACCATTGTAAAGCAGGTGCTGGTCATTATAAGAGTCGTTATAGAAAAAAGGGATAACTATGATATATGTTGTTGTCATTGTGTGTGTGATTCAGGATTATTGTTGATAAATGTATGTAGTAATAAATGAGCAGTTGCTTTACTTTAACCAAAGACTTTCTTATGTCTTCTTAAATATCATAGATGGCTTGGTAGCACCTTAATTTGTTCCACCACAGATTCAGGCAATGAAACAGTAGATTTGTGGCTGCGAGTTGCTAACTACCACATGTTTGTGCAAAAGTACTGTATTTAAATTATTTCTGCCTTGTGCATAAATATTGTTTTAAATTGCATCACCACTCCTAGGTAAATGATTTGTTATATTATCCAAATGTAACAATAATATTGAAAGGTAATGTGAGCCATCAGAAGCTTTTCAATTGCAGTTGAGTTTGGAAAATCAATACAAAACTGGTTAAGCAATCATGTTCTTAATGTTTATTATGAAGAAGTTTTGCTCGAATTTGTATCAGGGCTTGCGTAATGGTAAACATGCTGCAGTATGATTCATTTGTTGTATTTGCCTCCGCTGTTTTGTAGGCATACTCATAGAAGGCATTGGCACATTCTTTGATGGTCTCATGGGAACAGGTAATGGAACAACATCTACAAGCATTAACGTGGGAGTTATCGGAATTACAAAGGTTTACATTCAACATTTTCCTATTTTTCAGCTTTTTTGTTTTAAAATTTAACTTGACCTTGTAAAGGCTATGACACACTTGTTTAAAGACATTTATAGAAAGGATGGTTTTGAAGGTCTTTCGTCTCAAGCTCAAATGCAACCACAGGAATCGACACCGTTCTGTGCTGAATTGAAACTGACTTACCAGTGGGCTTAGTTGGCCAAGATGGCATGTCATAACATGAATGGTCACTTGTCCAGGCCGCAACAATGCTCGGTGTTGGCTTAACTGCCCAGTGTCTGCCAGCATCGTCTCGACACCACCATGATGCATTAATTGTTATGATATGGCAGTTTATTTTCCAATATAGAGGTCACAATGTACGTGCACAGCAGACTAGTTAGAAGCTTGCTAATTATGTTGTTTTGAGTGCGTTTCAAATTTTTTCATGTTGCTTTGTTAGGTTGGTAGCAGACGAGTGATACAGATTTCTGCAATTTTCATGGTGATATTTGGCATCTTCACTAAATTTGGAGCTCTCTTTATTACTATTCCAGATCCAATTATTGGAGGAGCCTTTTTTATACTTTTTGGTAAGTCTATTAATTTTTTCATTAATTGTTAGTTTGTATATGTTATTCTGTTCAGTTGTTTTCAACATCAATTCTGTTAACATGTGAATACTCATGACAGTTTTTCCTGTTTAATCTGTACAACCAAGGTAAATTTTCTGGTTTAAACATAATGGATTCCATGAACTCAGGAAGAGTTCATGGAATCCATTATGAATTTCATGTGTCCTTGCATCTGGTTTAGTAATTACCATGCAGCTTTTAAAATGTCAGCGTTTCAATACTCTCAGTAAACTGTTTAATTTCATTGCTATTAATATATGGCTTCATGTCCTTGCTAAAAGAGGTCAACTTTAAGTATGTTGTATCTAAATTGCCTTTGTTTTTGTCTCTGTTAAATTTCTATTTCCACAATTCCTGTTATATTTGTTTAGCTTTCATGTTTTAACAAAACACAGCAGACTTTTTTCATCGAAGCTGAGTTTGTTTTTCATGTGTAGGTATGATAGTTGCTGTTGGAATATCAAGTTTGCAGCATGTTGATATGAACTCTGGGAGAAATCTGTTCATAATTGGTTTTTCTCTGTTCACTGGGCTGGCACTTCCACAGTGGATGATGGCAAATCCAACTGCCATTCAAACAGGTGCCTGTCTTGCGATGTCTACTGAATTGCTTATAAGACTTGCAAATCTGATACTGTATACACGTGTGTAATGTGTGTATGTGATATGTCAGGTCTCACTAGAATATTCAATTGTTACTTGCCTGAAATTTTTGCACTTCTGCAACACCTACTTACAGCTTAGTAGCTGCTCAAAGGTTGGTGTGTTACAAAGAGTTTGTTCTTGTTATTATTACACCAGATTTAAATACAGCATTATTTATATTAAGTAAAAGGAATGAATTGCAGTGGATGAATGCAAAAGTAGCTGTTTGTGATGAGGCTTGCATTTATATTTTCAGGCAGTCAGACAGTGGACAGCGTCTGCACCGTTCTCCTGAGTACTGGAATGTTTGTTGGTGGTTTTATTGGATTCATTTTGGATAACACAATTCAGGGTTTGAGCTATTTATTTACCTATCACCTTTATCCCATTGAAACAAATTGTTGTGAGCTGATTACATTTCTATTCAACGGAGTTTGCTTGTATTAAGTTCTTCAAGGCTGGTGATAAATTTTATCTTGGCTACAGTAACAAATGTTTATTTATTAAAGCAGCAAAACTGGCAAAATTGCTTTAATATTCAAGCATTATAGATGTGTCGGTTAAAGATTTAGTAAAGTTTTACGATTTCACTTTTATTAATATTATGTAGTTAAAATTCTAGACACTTGCAAATTGCTGGTATTTGTGTTTTTATTGTGTTGAACTTTTTCGTTTGCACCTATGTAAACTTACGAACTTATGAAAATATACATTAGTCACTTTAGACTATATTTATGGACAAATCAGAATGATACATATTGTAAATGTTTTTCAGGTACTGCAGAAGAGCGCGGCTTGTTGTACTGGAAGAACATGCGTGCCTCTGTTGATCGGCCAAGTACCTCAAAGTACCTGAAGGAAAGAATATCTGCTACTTACGATTTGCCGTATTTGGGAAATATCCTGCAGAAAGCGCGGTTCTTGCGTCATGTTCCATTTTGCCAGACATACACGAACAGCCAAAAGACAAACTTCTTCAGCTGCACCAAAAATGACTGTGAATGTTGTTCGTTTCACCAGAGTGCTACCAAACAGAACGGTCTTGATGGAGGCAATTCCTAAGTTTAGGTAATGGTTTTAGGAAATATACTTACATTTGTTTTAGAACTCTGAATTTTCTTATTAGCCTGTTTGTTACCATGAAGCACTTGTTTTTACAATGTTGAATGGTTAGTGTTATTTGCTACTTTGTCGATTTGGTATGCGTTTCTGGTAATTTTTTCTCTAGGAGGATTGTGTTTGGATTTGTTACTAGGTAGCTGTCAGTTTTAGAGATTTCATTTTTGGAATTGATGTGAAAAGGTGGAATAAAAATAGCAGACCACTAAAACGGGTTGGCTTAACATGCAAGTAAACTCTTTTACTGAATTCTAAACCAGGCTTGGTCTGAAGCTGCCTGATGAACATTATTATTTCTCTGCCCATTGGAAAGGACAGAGTTTCCTAATAAAAAGTAGTAACAGTGCTGCAGCGCACATGTTCAAAAAAGTTATTTCTGCTGTTGTTAGTTCTGTTCACGAGACGTAGAAGAATCGAGACCTTTGTGTAATGCTATAGATAGACAGTCTCTTGTGTGTCATATTTTGTAATATATATTTGTACAGGTGTAAATAATGAAGATACAGAGTTTTTGACATCTTTAAGACTTCATTTGCACTCAAAGTAACTGCACTGCAACTACTATTGCAGAAAACTGAATTGTATTGACAATTCTGAAGTTTATTCATTGTGTTTTTTTTATTAATTATGTAATTTATATTCTAGTTTTTAACAACATGTTCATTTGAAGATTAACGAGTTTTGTGATTATTCAAATGAGAAGTGTTTTTGCATGATGTCCAATTGAATTTGTGTCATACAATTCTTAGACTTGAGGTTATGATGCTGGATTAGTTCCAGCTGTAAAACTGGAATTAAACCAGTGCTAGTTTAATCAGTGATGAATAAATTTTTATTCTATGTCAGAATGTGATGCTGAGCGCGTAATATTAAACAGTGCCATTTTAATATAATTGACAATAACTGATTCATTAGCAGTTTTAGTGATTAGTGTTGTCACCTTTGCTTGTAACTGCTTTCCAATGACTTTTAACAAGACATGTTTTTCTGGCCAAAATCAAGACCAGAGCAAGTTCCCAAAACCATGTCATAGATGACAATTAATAGTCACTTTGAGCACAATAAGCAATGCTTCGGTTGATTCGAATGCTGTTAAGCTGAATCAGTATTATGCCACTTATTGAATCAGTTAGTTTTTTTATCATCGACTATATTTGATGTTCTGTTTTACCACTGGTATCTGTGGCTGTTAAACGAATTTTTAGTTTGTTCTTGTTTAGCTACTGTCGGAGAAATTGAGCTTCTTAAATCTGCTTACCCGCTTAGAGTGGTACATGAATACATATCTGGATATTTTTACATCCCATCATACAAGGACCAATCAAAGGCAAAAGAGATAACAGCACAGACCTCTAGTGTGCATGCCTTTCACCTCTGCTTTTGAGGTTCAAACCCCTATGCATCTTGTGAAATCTATGACAACTTGTCAAGCCACATGAGGAAAGTTTGTCTGGTTGTTTGTTGTCCAATTGTTTGTTGTCAGGTTGTTTGCAATCTGGTTGTTTGTTATCTGTTTTTGTTGTCAGGTTGTTAGTTGTGTATGGTTGTACATTGTTGTGTATGGTTGTACATTTGGTATTTGCACATCAACTAGAAGATCTCTCGACCTTGTCTGCTTGCAACCATGTAATGAGGCTGTCAATTTATCTTAAGCATGCTCATTAATATTTAACCATTAATTAGTTCTGAGTTTTTTCCATTTGAACATTACAACACAACTTTCTTGTCAAATACCTTTCAATACACTTGATTTTTGTAAAGTTGCTGACTATCATTTTGTAATGTATTGTAACCTGTGATTTATATAGTGCCTTTTAAAAGCCATAAAAGCATTGTCTCAGCACTTCAAATTGCTATTAATTAGTTCAAGCTGAACATCAATTTGCAGTTGGAAACATAGCTAATGACACATAGAAACTGTCCAATCTATCTATTTAATTGTTTTCTTTTGGATCTTCATGTGATACCAATGGTTTACTCTAAGCTGATTTTACTAAAGAACTGAGTTTTGTTCTAAGCTCCAACTCAGAAATTCTCTCCTGTCGTCTTCTACTTAATCTGGAGAAGCGCAAACCAGCACAGATGTTATTACGAATTAACCAGGCATTGTGTCGCATTGTGTCACACACCACCGATTGCTATAGCACTGATTATTGTTGTACATTAATTAATTGGTGTCATTCAGTGATTGTGGTCATATACCGATAACGTACTCAATGCAGCCCGTAGGTGTAGTGAAGAGCTTGGCTTTTTGGAACAAAGACATCTCTAGCTACTGAATAAAAACGTATAGATTCACTTGTTTTTGTAGATTCGCTTAGTGACAGTGCATTTGCGTAGTTTATTTTATATATGTTTTGACTCAGTTTTTAAGTTTACCCAGTACTTTAGAATTTACTTATAAAGTTTAATGTGCTTTTTAAACTTGATGATCTGTGTAGCAGTACTTCGGTTGCAACAGTTGCATTTTTCATGTTATTACCAGCAATTGTAAATGATGAATGAAGACAGCAGAATTTGGTAAGAGTCCATGCAGAATAAAGTAAGAAGTAAGTAAGTAAGGCATCTGTTAACACACCACGTGTCCATCAACTGAGCAAGGAATAGTAGGCATGGATAAATAAATATATAAAGCAGCATGCTGTGAAATTTTAGATTAAAAACAATGAACAGAGGAGCCATAATGACCGATTTGATTGCCCTGTTCGACAGATACATTTATAAATTTTATATCTGCTGCATTTATAGTGGGCATCTTTCACGCATATGTGAAATATTTTCCTATTTCTATGTGACACTATGTGACAAAGTAGTCGGCCTTGATTACAATTGCAAGACTGTAAGTGAATGAACAGGGTTTCAAATTTTGCGCGTTTGACATTGAACTCATTTTGTAGATTTGTGTCTTTTTATTTTACAAGGAAAAGTTGCCACTAAGTTCATTTTCGAGGTACTGCAGTGTCAACAATTAAATAAGAAAATATGCACCAAACAATGGTTTTTGAGAAAAGTTATTTATTTTAACTGTGCTACTCAAATTCAAACTTCCGTTTACATGTTTGTATTGGGTTACTCTTGTTACTCATCAAGAACCTATGTGTATTAAGTTTAAGAAATTTAGTTGACCTGAAAATTTCTGCTGAATGTTTTTGAGAACACTAATTTCAGTTGAGAATGCTGGTTTTGTTTTGACTTTTGAATGTTTTTGTCGGTTGATCCAGTGGTTAATTTGAGTTTCCTTAATTAATACATAAATAACTGTAAGCAATCAGTCATGAACACTTTTTATAAAAGGTAGCCTGATTTCACAGTTCACAGTATGGTGTATAGTGATAAATTTCAAAGTTCATATTTTCACTTGACTAAGTTGGTACAGTGAAACTGAGAATTATGGCTTTTTGAATTTTTCTTTATGTTTTTGTTATTGGTGTTGAAACTGTATGTTGCAGGAGATGGAATAATCACTGTGGGATATCAGTTGTAATTCATATTAAAATCAGAGTTAAATTGTACAGTCTTGGGCTTTTGGGGAGTTTAGTTATAACAATCAACAGATTTAAATAAAAAATATTGTTCTTTTGTATTTTTTCTTGTCGTTGTTATTTATTAAGTCTGTTCTAACTCTTAAAGGTGTGTTTCACTGTTTCATCAAAATTCTAGATACAGATGCAGGAAGGGAATCTGGTGCAGCTGCATGAGATTCTCGTTGTTGATTTGTTGCGATTCTAATTCTTCTAACTGTACAATTTAACTCTGACCGATCTCTTTGTTTCTGAGGAATCTGGTTGATAGAAGGATGTAAAACGAGGTATTACTTTATGCTAAAAGAAACGTTGTTTTCTTTGCGTCCTTGCCATTCGTAGTCGTACACTTCAGTTTGGTTTTCAATCAAATGTTCATCATTTTGTTTATTTTTTGCTATATGTAATCTGTCTTGCACTTATCAATTTCAGAGTATTTCTATTCACTGATAGAACATATATTGAGGTAACAAGACCTGAGTTACTTTCTGGTGTTGGAATTACATAGAGCCAAAGGAATTTATTCTGTCATTGCAAAATCTGAAACCAGACACGTATGCAATATTTGGGTTGAAAAATCTAAAACCAAAAGAAAAGCTAATGCTGCTTTAATTTTGTACTAAGAAAATTTATCTTTGCAGAAGCTGATAAAAATCATGTGTCTGATGCTTTTTATGTGTTAGAATTTAAATAAAATTGTTGTGAGTTGGGAGCAACACTGTTTCAAATCAAAACCTGGGTCAGAATTTTGCTGTTTTTGCTTTGATGTATTAGACTTTAAATAAAATTTTTATGAATTGGGAGCAACACTGTTTCATATCCAAATCTGGGCAAAGCAGCAAGTCCATTACTTTTGTAGAATAGCATAATTTAGATGAGGGACCTAATTCATACATTCATTCATTGATTTGTAAAACCAATGCCAGCATAATGGATTCTGTGATCCTTTCAAACGTTGTAACTTGGCTACACTAACTGGTAAATTGTTTTTGGTACCAAAAATTGCCCATTCTGTTCTCACTGTTAGTGATTAGGTGGTGTATAAGTTTGAAGTTTGTTTTACATAGCAGTTACCATGGTTGTAAAATGACTTGCTTTCTTTTCATTATTTCTTTTAAGATTTTGATATTCCATTTATAAATCACATAATTTGTGTGAATTATTCAATGAGTTTGTGTAGCGTGCATGGTTCGGTTGATTAAAATCTGCTCTTGACATCTTTGTTAAATTTTTTTGATTAATTGAATCATGGATAGTATTAGTTGTGGCTTTAAGTTATTACAGTTTGAGCCATGGTCCTACCACCTGGCTTCTTTTCTGTGCATTTGGACTTTTACCAGTGTAGGAAGGTGCTGGGCTTATCCAGTTATTGCCATTAGGTTGGCAACATTCTATGCGGCAGATGGATTTTATTAGAATAGCTTGTCACATGTTGCTCTCCTTGTGAGTGTCATTCATGATACCTTTTTGCTTTTAGTAACCAAGACCAGTGCTGTTAATTATGAATGCTATCATTTTAATTTGAGACAATGGACATTAGTGTTCCTCGAACACTCTTGGACATACTTTTGCTATCTGTGGTTTGTGACTAGTCGGTGTGAATGTTTAAAAATCAGGTCGCTTTTCAGCAGGTCAGTCAGAGAAGCAGCCTATGGCAGATAAGCCTTTTAAGGGGTTGTCCATAAAGGACGTTCACAAAAATGGTTTACCTTGGACCTCTTTCTTCCATTTCTCCCGTTGGCATTACCTCTCCCCGTACCCTTTTGCGGACGTCCTCAACGCAGCCGAGTACTAAGGACTACTGTAGGTTAGACTACCCTGTTGATTTTCAGGGCTAACTATGCTAGTACTTCAACTCCAGTCTGGACACCTGAGAGTGTGAGGTGGACCTTTATGAATAATGAAAACTTCCTGTGTGGACTGATCTACTGATGCAGGAAAAGAAAACAACTGAGTAAAAAACTGAAACTTTTAGTTTCCCTCAAGTTTATTATTTTTCGTTCATTAAATTTACTTAAACATGGTTGAAAGTTTTGATTTTGACTGACACACGTGTGTCCCGTCACTGAAAAAATGACCATAATATGCCCCATCTAAGTGTGTGACTAGAGCAAATGACTTATTAGGTAGCGGCAGTTGACCTTGCTCATTTTTAATGAAATTATCGGGCGGGATCCATCACCACCACCCCCCCCTTTTGATGGGCACCATGCCGTTTGAGGTCTCTGAGCACGGACCTTGCTACCCCAAGATTTAAAGTGTGGGTTGATGTGGCTCCAACAGACGTTCATCGCTTAGTCCATCATATTCCATCACTTGTGTCATTTCATTTTCAACTGAAAAACTTAACTGTTTCAAATTGCTTATCCATCATGGGCTGCCTCTCTGTCTTGTGGACTGACTTGGTTACTGACCTGACATAGCCTGGCTTTGGTGCGCCATCGGTTGATGCTTTGTGTAGACACTGGCACATTAGAAGTTACTAATTATTATTATTATTACATTATTTTTATATTATTATTAATGTAAATGCAAAAGATGACGCCAGTAATCAGTTTGTATTCATTATCGTAAACTCTATATTTCTATAGCACCCAATGAAAGCTAAGTCTCATTTTAAGAACTGATCATCACATATGAACATATAACATCAAATTTTAAGTTTAAACATGTAATTTTGTTATAATGAAGCAACACTGTTCCACTGTGCAGATGAAGTTTGTACACTGCACAACAGCACATAATCGAACTATAAACTTAAAGGATAAAGAAAACATCATATAAAAAATCAAAACCTATACCGATATCGCAATACTTCGATGAAAAGCGAAACCATTACCTAAGCGAATTTGAAAAATACCGAGAAAAATACCGGAAACCGATACCGACTTAAAACCGATACCTACCCAGCTGTAATAACCAGCGCGAACACAACTGCTCGCAGTGCTTGCTCTTGTTCCATGTATGAGCGAACAAGGTCGAACCACGCTCCGAGCAACAGTAGAACACGACCAATGAGTCGTTAATGGCTGCCAATATGGCGAGCAAAGTGTTCAATGCTGTTTACTGTTTTTGGTAGAACTAGTAAAGAAACACTTGATTTATTGCAAACTGACTTTTGATGCTTATATAAAAGCATCATCAGTGGTAACTGATTGCGCGAAACAGAGCTTAAAATGGATGGAAATATTTTTGATTTTTTACCGGATAGTGTGTTGTTGAGAGTGATCGAGTACCTAGATTTCGGCGACAGACAAGCGCTCTTGCAGGTCGGGTCGCGTTTCAGGCGTTTATGCTACGATATGGAACTTGTAAAGTAAGTATATAAGAGACTAATCCACGGAAATCCTTTCTTAGCTTCCTGTTTCTTTTGTATAGCGCCATTTTTAGTTTTGCAAGAACCTACAACTCACTCCGGGATAATCTTTAACTTAGCAGTAAACAATAACAGTAATAATAATTACTGACTTCTGTGGAGTCGCGATCTAATGCAAACTCAAGCTGAAAATAAGGTCCATTTCCTGAAGACATTGAGACAGAGGCAGTCATTAATGAGTTGGCCTGTTGAAAAAGGTAACTCTTAGTTGAGATTGGATTGATTTACAGTATTTTTCAATTAAGAATATCTAAGGGTTTCAAAGAAAATTGGATTTGAGAACAGTTTGCCTTATTAAATGCTGAAATTCTTAAATGATTAATAATTAGGTAACAACTGTTACTGCTCATTGCCCAGATTTTAATTTGCTTGTGGCCCTTGTCCATTTGTTTTGATTTGTTTTTTGCCTAAAATTTAAGTAAAGATTTACAGTATTTTTCAATTAAGAATATCTAAGGGTTTCAAAGAAAATTGGATTTGAGAACAGTTTGCCTTATTAAATGCTGAAATTCTTAAATGATTAATAATTAGGTAACAACTGTTACTGCTCATTGCCCAGATTTTAATTTGCTTGTGGCCCTTGTCCATTTGTTTTGATTTGTTTTTTGCCTAAAATTTAAGTAAAGATTTACAGTATTTTTCAATTAAGAATATCTAAGGGTTTCAAAGAAAATTGGATTTGAGAACAGTTTGCCTTATTAAATGCTGAAATTCTTAAATGATTAATAATTAGGTAACAACTGTTACTGCTCATTGCCCAGATTTTAATTTGCTTGTGGCCCTTGTCCATTTGTTTTGATTTGTTTTTTGCCTAAAATTTAAGTAAAGATTTACAGTATTTTTCAATTAAGAATATCTAAGGGTTTCAAAGAAAATTGGATTTGAGAACAGTTTGCCTTATTAAATGCTGAAATTCTTAAATGATTAATAATTAGGTAACAACTGTTACTGCTCATTGCCCAGATTTTAATTTGCTTGTGGCCCTTGTCCATTTGTTTTGATTTGTTTTTTGCCTAAAATTTAAGTAAAAGTGAGGTCCAGTCAGTAAAACATTACTTCCTCAAAGTAACTGCACAAGCAGGAGAACAATCTGTATATATTTTTCTATTAAGAAAGTGTGTTCGTTATTGACATATACTCATTGTTACTAAATTTGGGATGTGAAACTTGAAAGTGATCCTATTTTAAATGCTGATATCTGTTCAGGTGTTTTGCTTACAAAATATCTACTGCTGGACCTGGGTCTGTTACTGGACTTGATCTCCAAATTTAACTTGAATTTTGTATGGTCGTGGATGCAGTTCGGGCACCTTAAATCATGTCGATATGGCCAACAGTATTCACATGAGAATTTAAGATTTATTAAAAGACTTAATAATGCTTGTTTGGTTTCTTTAACAGATGTAGCAATTTTGAAGGTTGCTACACACTAGGGGAAGATGACTTAAAGCAGTACGTACAGTACAGCTGGCGATACATCCGTGTTCTCAACCTCAATCACTGCTACTGGTTGAATCAGAAATGCCTGCACGTTACAATTAAGAAATGTCGCAATCTCCAACAACTGCACGTCATTCAGTGCAACCTGAGCACAACTGTTCTTGTTTCCCTTCTGGCCGACCTTCCCGAATTGCGTTCACTGTCATTCAGCACAAACTCATTCCTAAATATTAAGAAGGAAACGTTTCATCCAGCCAGGGAAACGCTAAAAAATCTTAAATCAATTTGCATCTACTACAGTTCTCGTGAACTGGCTGTCATGAATTATCTAGGAGAACAGTCAACTCTGTTAGACTTCTGTGAAAATCTAGAAGAGCTAGTAATTAATTCGGCGGAAATTTCCATTCCAGAGTTATGTAGGCCGGTTTTTAGCAAGCCAAAAAAACTTGAAACAATCAGATCAATGAGTCTTTCAAGTAACATTCACGCAGCCGCTAACTTGCTTTTCTATAGCACGCTGGCTGTTTTGGCACATCTTCAGATACCTCTGGAAAAACTACTCATGCCGAACGTCAATTTTACCGAGTTCTCACAAAAGCCCGAGTACAAAGACTGTCTGAAGAATGTTGCTGAGTTGAGATACTTGGACATATCCGGTTCATTTCAGCCTGTGGATGGAACCATTCTGAACATCACGGCTGCCCGCCAGCTTCGTTATTATAACGTGTCTAGGACAAAAATAACGTCACAACATCTAATGGATGTAGCTTCAAGTTGTCATAACCTTGCTAGTCTGAATATCTTTGAATGCAGTCATGCCTTTTTTGAGGTAAAGGATTCTGATTCCGTTTGACATTTCCTATGCAAATTTCTTAAAATGAAACTTAATTTATGGTAGAAGATTGTTTTTTTATTTGAAATCACTGACATTTTTGTAGTGTGTTTACCAGTGTCTTAGACTGTAGTTTTTGGCCTGAAGTGATAATTTCTTGTTTTCTGGTTGATGGCTGAGTTTATAGTAATACTGGGTAGTAGTCTGTTGATTTTATACAGTGCTTTTCTTTTGACTCTTAGGGACCCACTCTCAATGTTGATGGTTTATCAGAACTGCTGAAAAAGTGTTGTCAACTGCGACACTTGAATATTGGAGGCATTCACTGTCACGTAGAGGATAGCAAATCCTCCAATCAAATTAGAAAAGTCATCTGTGAAATTAAAGGTAATAATATCTGTAATCCTAACTGAATGAGGGGTTTCAAGAACAGTGTCACCAGTTTTGCTTCAGTAACTGTGATTGTAACTGTAAGAGAGTAAAATTGTTAGTTGTAATTGTAACAGTAAATATAATTGTAACAGAATAAGATTGTAAAGGATCTGTAGCAAGTACAAATTTTCTTTGTAAAAATTTGAGAAGTTCTGAAGACCAAGGCAGACCACAAAAATGACTTCACCAGCCATGTGCAGCCTGTGGGCCCATGTCTGAGACCCCTGATCTAAAGACTCGGTTTTGCAGTATTTATATACATGAGGCATTAATTGATGGTTGTTTCAAAATGAAACCACAGCTCATTTTCACAGTTCAACAGGATGGATGGAGATTGAAAATGTCAGAGACCAGAAAAGCAGGCCAGATTGGATAAACACAAGGTTTGAATTGTTATCTGAATGAATTTAGACAGCAAATGAGCATGCTTGTATTATGTGCGAAGTTACCCATATTATGCAGATTTGACTGTAAAATTTGCTTAATTTGATTAACTCTTTCTTTTAGGTTTGTACAGCCTTGCACTGCCAGTCTGCTTACTATGTGATTTCTCAAAGTTTACCTCAGCACCCGTTGCGTCGCCTGTTAAGTTGGACTGGAACAAAAGATTTCTGAATGGGGGTTATCCTCCAGCAAAAAGATCTCGCCATGTAAGCTGTAGCATTTATTGTTGGCACGTATGCCCACCTCTTTTTGTCATTATTTATAACTCAGTTGTCAGAGTGTATATTCAATCACTGTTGGTACCTCAGACGAAAGATTCAGGTACTTTTGCACATGCATACAAATCCATCTGTAGGCACGGGTGAAGTGTCTCTGCATGGCTGTTGGATCGAGGTACTCATTTTCATTTACAGGTAGTTGAGTGGACAAATACGTGCATATGTTCATGTGTGTTGCTTTCAGCAGGATCATTTGGAACCTGATGATCAACCAGATTCATCTGATGCTGTTGCCAGTCAGCAGACAGAGTCAAAGTTTGTTCTTGATGAGATTTCAGTCAACAATCCAGAGCTGAGTTGCCTGGAGATTGTTTCTGTTGGCTTCCTGTCGTCTTTCCATAAGAATAAGTTTGTTCAGCCGAAACAGCAACAGTTCACTTCATGGTAGTATCACCCAGTGCATTTTCAGTTCCTTTTGCCGCTTGTCTTTAATCATAATTTTCTTCAAAACATATTGTTAAATATTGTTTTTTCCATGGTTTACTAAACTTTCATAATCCACATACAGTTACATTGTGTTGCTTGTGAAACGCTTTCTGTTTTTCTCCAAAATCTGGTGTTATCTGTTATTTGTTCCAAATGCTGGAAATCTGCACTCGAGTTTATATCTGAACGAGATAATACTGTATGTAACAACTGAAACAGACTGAAATTTCTGCTATAAGCAGGAGATTTGAACCTGGTAAAATATTGCATGCTCTAACATTAACTACTGCAATGTTCCTAAACGGTAAATTAGTTTGTGTGATTGTTACTTTTTACAGCCCTGAGACACGGATGGTGCGAGACGGTGCTCTTCTTGCAATCTCTCGGATGAGGCATCTTACCGATCTCACAATTATTGGTGCTCCAGGTAAGTCGACTGTAATATGTCTGGAAAGTTACTTCAAGTATGGTCCACAGTAGTTTGTAGATGTGTGGTCCTGCATTGAAGGATTTTTTAGAATGAAGTGCAAACATGATAACAATGATGCAACAACTAGACGACCTTTGGATATACTGTAGATTCTGTAATTGTCAGTTTCACATGACACACTTTGATTCTAAATCCCAGATGTTCTGTGGATCATTGATTCAGTGTAGGAACCAATGAGCACATAATTGATTAGGATCGAATATAGTACTGATAAATCTCTATTAGTTTGGCATCTGTGCCTATACCAGTGATGTAATCGTAGAAACGGGTTAAAGATGATATTTTGAGTTGGCTTTTTTCGCCAGGAATAAACTCAGTGAAGTGCAGTCATTTCTACCATGCCATTCTGTTTGGTATTTCTTGATTGTCCTGTTTGTTTTGGGCAGTGAAACTGATTTTCAGGGTCCTTCCTGAGGAATTTGGTAGTGTAACTACAGTTTGACAGCCATGGAGCAACACGGGCATAGTGTACAAATTGTTTGCATTTGTAACGCTCTGGCGTGTGTCTTTTGTTTTGTGTTTTGCTGAATTGTTTCCAGGTCTGAAAGGAGGCAGCTTAGTAGAAATTGCGCGATGCTGTGAGCGGCTGGAAAGGCTTTCACTTGGCTTCATCGGAGATGCACTGACTGTCGTCAGCACCTTCTCCAAAGTCCTCGTTCACTTAAAGAATATCAAAGACATTAGGTCCTGCTGCTTCATCGTTTAATTTTGAGATACATAGTCTGTATTCTGTCATGTTTTGGGGATTCGTGGCTATTGAATCAGCTTTTCCTGTCAGTGCCTCTAGTTCAGATGATGATGCATCACATGGCAACTTGTTGAACCATATAAGGAAAGATTGTCCTGTTGCTGGATTGCCATGCTGCTTGTGCTTTGGTCATCCCTACTATCTTAAAAGTCTGGCAACAGCATACATTAGTGTGGCTACAATGCTTATATACAGAAACTGTCTGATGTGAAAGCACATTTAATGTAGCCGCAGGAACTTTTGATTTTTACCAGACTGTTGTGTCCACAAGCAGTCTGGATACTTTAACATCTGGGGTTTCCAGATGATAAAGCCTTTAATTAACAGACTGTGGTTCTGAACAGTTTGATTTGAGATATATATAGTAAGTGAGCAATTACCTCAGTTCATGTGTACTTGTGTGCTGGACCACACGTGAATGTGATGTTATGTGTTTACAGTCACTGCTTTTGTTTTTAGAGAACCTTCTGGCTGTGATGAAAGTTATGTTTCTAACAGACGAGTTGTTGTGACAGTTTTCTGTGACAACGAATGTTGTCATGTGTTGTCTTGATCATGTGAAGTTACGTTTAAGTCTGCATTAATTTCTATGCTGTCATTATCTTGAAACTGAGTTGGTTGTTATTTGAACATTTGTATAGCTCCTTCCAAGAGCCTTTTTATAGGCAACCGTTTGTGATGTTCTTAGAGACAGATGATAGGAATATTTGTGAAAGCATTTTCTCGGCTGCTGATAAGTCTGTTCTATTATATAAAGTCCGATGTTATGTTAATAGGTTAGAGCAGCCTTACATGTCTCTCGATTCAGCTTTCTTCTCTAGTCTATTGAACTGTCGACATCTGCAGAGGTTGTGCATCATTGCCAAGCACAGCCACTTTGACCTCAATGACGTCATGCGAGCCATGGACCAGGTATCTAAAGAACATTGTAACCTGAATCACCTTTATATGTTTAGTGCCAGCACTGTATTTTGGAATGGTAGAATCTCTCAGACTCTACATCCTCAGTTTTGATACTGTCGCTGACGGTGACCACTTCTGTAGCTTCAATCACATCGTACATTTTGCTAATTCTGTTTCCACTTGAAGTTTATTATAACTAACTTCTGAAGGCTTATGTTTCAGCATATTTGTGAAATGGTTGTAAGCTGGCTGCCTTTCTCTCACATGCTTTACTTTGTGAAAGCTCATTTATCCAACACACTCAGATTACGAGCCCCAAAAATGGACTAGATATGTGCTAGATATAGAAAATTGACTTAGATTTAATGGTAAACAAGCTGTTCTGTATATATTAGCCTCATGCGTGAGAGCCAATATTTTGGCCATACGAGTTCATGGGGTTAAGTTGAGAACAAAATGACAGACGAACAGAGACGGGATGATAGTTCCAAAATATTGGTCCAACACTGAAAAAGCCCCTTCACCAAGAACAGTTCTAGTCTTAAGGATGACTGGAGAAAGGTAATCAGATGAACTGGTTGCATAATGTTAAGTATGAGGGGGAATGAGACGGAAAAAGGCTGACTGATAATGCAAATCATGGTTTTATCAGAATCTGCCACTGAATCTTAACCATCTGAAAATCATGTTACATGGTAATTAACTGTACTCAGCAGTATCTTATGTTATAATCTGATGTTATTTTGTTTTTGTTTTCACAGCTTCCATATTTGGTTGTGGTTCAATTATTTTCTGGTGAAACGTTAACAGGAAGTCATAAACTATCAACTGCAATCAAAAAGAAGTTAGTCGTTTATTATTCTTTTATAGACGAAGCTTAGTTTGAAGAAACACTAAGAGATGAACTCATCACTCTGCTTAAATTACTTGCTGATGTGCTTGATTTAGTTTTCTATTTTAACTAATTTTGTGTTTTAGATTCTCCAAAAGCCGTCCCGGTTTGTCAATCTGTATTTTTCCGCTCCTTCACGACGACATCAAAGACGTTCCAAAGCACATTCCGGCCAAACACTTCAATGAACTGACTCGCTTCTCATCCAACGTTGCGTCGTTACCACCCAACATGTCTTAGGAAAATATTTCAAGTGAACTGTCTCCTTTGTCGTTATAAATTATTTACAAAAAATGGTTTTGATCCTCCATGCCGACCATCTTCACAGTGTTTCCAAATTTTGCTATAATTTTTCTGAAAAGCTGCGTTTTACAATACTTCTTTGTACCCTGAGAAATTAAGTCTGTTTTTGGAGCATATAACAATGACGCCTTGTGCGTAAATACTAGTGCCACAGCAGTTATTAACACTTATTTTTCTTAGTAACAGCCTGTATAACAATGGCAACTGTACTACAGGTGTTCAGAGGTTATCAGTCTTCAGTATCTGTTTTATCTGTTGCAGTAAGGCTTGATTTAGCTGTGGAATACATGCATGTACAAGCACTTGTGTGTAGCTGGACATTTACACAGCACCTTTATAGCACTTCTAAAAACTGCTTTAAGCAAATGATGATAAATGTGTATGACATCCTAATACTCTCAGCATTGGAATTTCTCGTAATTCAAGTCTTGCTCTTGTTGTTCCAGTTGTTGTATAGTGTAAATTTTCATGAAATTGTAGTAGTTATCTTTCGTGAAATTTGACCTGGCAGAAAATAAAATCTTCTGACATATTCCACACAGGGTAAAGTGGTTCTTATGTGAAGTCTGTTATTGGGGTTCTGTTTTTCAGATATTCAGATATTTGCTGAAGAATTGTGTTTTATAGTAATACTTGAGAACTTTTAAAACTTGAAGAACTGTTAAGTTACTCTAAGAAAGTGTTAGGTAGTAGTACTTTGGTTGGATGTGCTTTCTAAAGTAAGAAAGTTCTGAACAGTTTTCAACAGGAAACAATACAATGTTACCCTCTTTTGTGGAAGAAATGGAAAAATAGAATTGTGGCATTTTTAGCACTTATTATCAGCTGTGATGTAAGTGATCAGAAAAAGATATAAAGAATGGTAAAAGACTGATCATTAGAATAAGACTTGGTTGAATGTTATCAGCAGTGCTAGTGAACATTGTCCTTGGTGTTTCCGTGGCTTGGGTAATTGAAAGAAAAGATCCGAGACACTATCGAGGAAAGATTGTCCTGGTCCTGTTGTTGTTTTTGCAAACTTCTATTGTCTGTGAGGATTGTAGTAGAAAGAAGTGCTTACTAAAAGGGTGATAGCCTTACTATAGATCAAGATGGGTCAAGAAAACATATATCCTGATGTTAATTGGCTTTGATCTGTCTAATGAACTTCAATGAGTGCTATATGCCGTCACATGGCTATATTCTGTGATTGATGCAGAAATTCCGGTGAAATAGTTTTAACGTGGGAACAATAAAGATTCATCTGATACTCAGTGATGTATGAATGACAGCAGCTGTGTGCAGAAACAACTGTTCTTTTTCTGGGTTTTATTCTTTGTCAACAAGGTTTTCAACAGGTTGATGAAGTTATGCACAGACCACCATCTGACAAACCAGGAGACACTCACAAGTATTCAATTCTTGCCAAGACATCAATTGCTTGGCTTCTGCACAGACAAATTTTTAACAGTAAACGACTCGTATGACCACAGTACATGCCATCCATACAAATACACTGATAATTTAAACTTTCTCTAGCCTATGTCATTACAGCGGATAAATTGAGGTAAAAGAAAATAAACCTGGCAACAAGAACAACAGATGACAACAATATCACATGACAGTTTCAAAATAGCAACAAAACTTTCTATTAGTCAACTGCAAATTTACAGCAACAACTAACTGTCTCTATTTGCTTGAACAACGATCAACATTTTGCTGAAACACTACATGCCTCGGCAAAAGTAGAAATAGAGAAATGAGCCAACGAACAAAACGGTTCTAATTTCAGTCACGGAAACAAATCATTGTAGACGACAATACACTAGTATTTTACAAAGATTACTGAGAACTGTCAGTGCACAAAAATTCATCAGTCACAAAGCACAGGTTTCTCAACTAGGGTGGTTAAGTGTATGTTAAAATTAAAAATGTTTTACCCAATTGAAGCCAACAAGCAGCCAGTGGCATAACTATGACCCCATAAAGGGCTTTAATCTCTAAAAGAAGGGGCCCAATCAGCCTGATTCTTGATAAGGTGAGCCCAAACTAGTTTGATCAACTCCTGAGGAAATTACCTTAATGTTCTCTGAAATTAAAACCAAAATTAGGGACCGTTTAAGGAAGTGGTTAGCATTTTTAGACAAAGACACTGGCAGCAGATGAAAATCTGAAGAATTCAGAATGAAAGAAACAAGAACAAAATATATGCACACAACAGAAATGTCCAAAGTGGTAAACGTAAAACAACGCATGACACAACAGCCAGCTAAAAGTATTTAGATGCCTAGCCATTGCCCTGCATGTCCATCTGAACAGCAACTACATCCAAAACAATTAGCAAAAGCAGAACAAGTGAGAAAATGACAGACCGTAGGTATCAAACGTCTCTCAAAACTGTTATTTCATACAGAGTGGTTTTAAATGGGTATTTTGTTTTAAAATTTGCCAAGCATTCAGTTCAAAATCTGCAAAATGTTTACAATGCGACAATTTAACGGACTGCAGGATGTTGGCTACAGCAAAGACATGACAGTAATGGACCACATTTTCTTACAGATTGTCATGACCAACAATTTCACATGACACTGGGATTCGAACGCAGGACATGCTGGGAAATGTTTACTGTGCTTTGATTTGACTGATCTATAGTGAGAGACCAGAAATACCAAAAAATCATGATTTTAAAATTGCCCTGCCTCAGGGAATACCAGAAAGATCATTTATAGTATAGGCTACAGGAAATTAATAGCACGCAAACATGCCCAACATAAAACAACAAAAAATATGAATCTTACTGGAGTTTGCCAACAGAAGGTAGCAGATGAATTTAAATTCGTTGTCTCAGATATGATTTGTTTCTAAACCCTGGGGCACTTGTTGAAATGTGGCAAGACCAGAAACTGAATTTAAAATTTGCTATACCATTATCTCTTACCCTCACGGTAACATTGTTCACCGATGCAAAATATTTTTGTGACAGGAGTTCTGCAATGTAATCTTCATGAAATCACAATAAAGGCATCAGATTACATCAAGACCCCAACACAGTATAAATTTACACTGTTGCTTCAATTTCCTGTTTGCGTATGAATTTATGCATGTTCCTGGATATTTGTATAGTATCTTCTTAAAATCTCTCAAAGACCCTGGAACATGGCTATCCAACAGATCTAAAAAGATGCATATTGAGGTGAAAATGTCTACTTTACTGCATATATATTTATAGTTAACATTCCCAGAGTTACCTAGCTTCTGCAAGATGTTAAGATATTAAGAAAATAGCAACCTACCAGCAAATTTTATATCTGCAGCAAATTAAGCAATATAACCAAAATTCCTACAGCAACTATCTGTCGAGGTGTTCTGATAGCAAATGCACTGAAAACAATGCACTGAAGACGTTCAAACCACTTTCTTCACTGTACACCATGAAAAACAGAGAGATGTGAATTTTATGAGGATAACAGAAAACTTGCGTCTGTGTAAAACAACCGACAAGGTACATGTACACCCAGGACTTTGTGTACGCTGACAAGATACAAGATGAATGTATATAGTAATGTGTGTGGCAGAATGATAACGACACAAAATTATTTAGAGTTCTCAATTAAGAATTCACAAATTTTTGCAAAACTAGATCAAGGGTGATTCTTGTCCATGCTAAAAAAACAATGGTTAAAGGACAACTGATTAAGGTTGAGTCTTAAATTTACATATATAATTCATGTTCAGCAGAAAACTGAAATTGAAGATCAAATCATAATACATACACAAAAAGAATACAACATGAGTTTCAACCTTTAGTAAAAGTTAGTGAAAATATTATAAAATATATGTTAAGTTCCACCTTGAAAGGTCACTTAAGTGAAATGTAATGAATTTTCACATAAATCTTATTTATCTGGTCTTTTTTAGCTATATTTCTATTCATTTTTTAGAACAACACCTATTTGCTGGTACCGGTATACATAATTATATGATGGATTATATTACACATAAAGCAACTGGAAACACTAGAACTAAACATAAACGCAGTAAAGACTAGAAATTTTTGAACAAATTGTATCAATGGATCAGCACAAAAACTGGGTGTCTAGGAGTGAACCCACAGGATTATGCTATGTTCACAATTAATTATGTATCAATTAACTGAAATAATAAATGCATTTATGATCAAGCACTGATTAAACTACCCAGCCTTCAACTACCATCTGTCCATTCCCATTCCTGCTTCAGTCTCCCGCATATAACCGTAAGTGATAAGTGATTTAAATAAATAAATTAACTAATTAACGAGTTCTAAATTCCAGGTAAAAGAACATAAAAAATCTTGCATTAACTGGCAAAGACAGACTCCATAATGACAATTTATTATCATTGCTATTATTATTATTATTTAAATTTACTAATATACCTAATAATATACTCTGTTAGTGTTATGTTTACTGCTGTTTACTATTATTACTGTTCCTATCAATAATAATAATATTTGACTTGAATAATGTTACACAATAAAAGAAATGTAACAAAAGCAACATTAATCACCTTAATTATAATAAAACACAATTTAATGTAATTTATTACATGCCTCCTTAACAGTGGGCATAAATAATACTAGAAATAATATTAATAATGTTTATTGTTACACTGTCTGCTGTTTGCAAATTTCTGTTTAAAAGCTGATCGTCACCGATTGAATCAGGTCAGGAGACTGAAGAAATTTCTGTTTCACACAACAGTACTAATGTAATAACAATAACAAAAACAGCCAGTTTCCTAATACTGTTACCTTTACATTTCACTGATACAAACTGCAAACGGAAGAGACAATAACGATTATTTCTTGCCGGTAAACGAAGAAGGCAGATCACTACTGACTATGACAAATACATACAGCAAACGTTGACACGTTTCATTTACATATCTATCACCATGGCAACAACTTCAAGTTTACATGATTACCTGTATTTGACTGGTTACACTGAATGGACTATTTGCCCAAATACGATGCTGCATCATTGTTCTACACAATAAATACTGAGCCAACAAAACAAAGACACACCACACGTCTGTGAGTAACACCTGCAACTTCACATTAGCACTCTACAAATGGCTACAAGTTATGATAATATTACACATATGACCTCTGCTGATAAATAATATATTTTCAATATAAATAATACTTCAAACATAAATAATATTTCAATCTAATGGTATAAATAATATTTCAGCATAAACTGTAACTTATGGAACCTGTTGAAACTCAAGACTTCACTTATCAGCAGTCAATTCTTACCACACGTTACCATAATCAGTAGCAGTTTGTAACAGTTACAGACACAGAAATTGGCATCAACTTTATGGTTCAGCAAACGTGACAGATATGATGAAAACAGATTTGTTTTGTGTTTTACTCTACTAGGTCAAAACAAGAACACTGTAGAACGAACCACGTTTCAACTATCATCCTAATTTCACATTTAGCAGTCTATGAAACACGTTCTTACACAACACAAAAATTTAAAACAAAAATGCACTCAAATTACAATTCAGTCGTGTAACTTACAAATGACATGTACAGTACAACAGAATAGTTTTTGCCAGCATAATTCAATGAGACTGGTTTTAGCATAACTTAAAATCTAATCGCTCTGCACATTGTCAGACTTCAAGACAATAGGAGTTCAAACTGATCAGCCTGCAACATCAGGTCCACTAAAACTCCAGTTCCTTACATTCTTGTGAATTTCTGAGCTGTCGAAATAAAATCTGCCAAATCTCATATATGCTGAAATTTCAGACTGATTGCAGCTCTGCTACGTAAACTGTCTTTGCACATGCTAAAATAATATTTGTAATCAAAAGTGCTTTTTAAGAATCCCCCACACTGCCATCATCTTCTTCATTCTGCGTCTAAGCATAGCACACGGAACCTCGTAGATTCAAAAATGTCCTGAAGCAATGCATCAAAGCCAAAGGTTCCCTTCACAAAACATCAGCAAAATATGAAATATCTGAGCTAAATAAATTCTTTGATAGCTGATGGATCAAATCCTCCTTACATCATGTCTGACTGCACAAACAGAAAAGAATAACATTCCCTTTGTCCTTGCAACATCGCTGCGCAGAGTTGGTTGATAGGTAGCAGTCAGCATAAGCTGATGATTAACGAGACGGACAACAGATGAAGCAAGGTAACCAAGGATGGATATAAGAAACTGGCATGCCCACAATCCAGAAAATTTTCCTACAAAGAAGACACAAACAGTCTGTTAAGCAGCATCATCAACTTCCATGGCCTGCACAATCTTTAACAAACTAGGAAGATTCGTTACAGGTTTTGAAAGAACATTAAAGACATGGAAAACTGGCATAAAAGCATCTACTGTAAAGAATTAAGAACTTGCAGCAACTTTGATCTAAGTTTTCAGGTTACTCCTTCTTCATTCTGTTTTGATTCTTTTGGTTTCACTCAGTTTTGCCCTTAAAGTTCTGTCAGTTACCTGTCCTTTGCAGTCAAAGTCCTAAATAACTTTAAAATATGTCAAAGTTTAAGACTGTTAATTAATTAATACAGAAAGTGATGTACTTATATTAGACAGCTTACATCAGATGTTGAAAAACACATGTAGTGCCTTTGCCAGGTTCTTAATAGGCATTGTATACAATATTCAGCTACATATATAGCGGTACAGATATACAAACATACATTCATAAACAAACATACATATACATACATATACATATATGCATAAATAAATAAACATATACATACATACGTACATAAATACACACATAAAGTATGCACATACATAATAACTAACACTGTCATCATGGCATTGTTAGACTGAACTGTTGAAATCATAAAGAAAAGTATTCTATTTTTCAGAAGCCCTGTAACCAAATTTTACACGGCAAACATTTCTTCAACGCAGGTATTGGAAGTGAATCCCAGAGGAGAATAATTTTACTTTAAGCAGACTTAAACTTACGTCTTGGTGATGTGCATAACAGCGAGATAATCTTTGGTGATACGTGTCCTCTTGAACCACTTGACACACAACGCTATCATTAAGTGATCCAAGTTAAGGCAATTCTGTCTCGAAATTCAAACTATGAAGCCACCATTATAACCAGCAGCAACAAAATTTTAAGGGATTTTAGAAAAGAATTAATAGTAAAAATAAGAAAGCAAATGGAAAAATGATATCAGTAAATCAAAAGTGAATTCACAGTTTCGAAATTTATAACCAGTTCTAATGCCTGATTTCTGATGAAAATGCAAAAAAATATGAAAGCAAGTAAAACCTAGACAACAACATCATAGCCAGAGTATTCATAATAACATCCATGTCAAAAGGATATGGTTGATTTCCACTGGCTTTGAACTCATGACAGGTTCAGAGTTACAGTAGCAAAGAGAATCGACAGCCAGAAGCATCAGGTTTGTTCTTGGGATGAGATTTATGCTGAATGACCTGAGTTTTACACAGAAAAAGTATTCTGAATAATTTTCAATCATTTAATGTGTAACTGATGCTTTCAAGAAATGACTCGTTCTATCTCCCTTAGATGTAGTAATCTTGAGACTTCTATTAACAGTTTTTCATTCAAAGATATAATAAGAAGGATAACTAAATAAATCCGATAAAGCCAAAACAGATCTTTAAGAGTACATCTTCATAGCCTCGCCCAAGAGCTCTTTACACGGCTTGCAATAACATCAAGATGTATGCATCAGAAGCATTAGTGAGAGTAATGACTGTCAGACATCATTATTATTATAACAGATTTGAAGTTATTATGACAATAATAATATTATAATAATGCCACACAGACCACGTAATAAATTCACCTCAGGGTATGGATAGAAAAACTTTTCATAATCCAGAGACAGTGAGGTGGAAATAAAAACTGCTTTATCCAGATCTATCAAATTCAGGTCAGGTTTCTCCATCGAATTATGATTTCTTACCACTATTTCATTTGAAGCAACCATCATCTGATGCATTCTGCATTACGATAATGGTGCTACAGAAACCATGATGGTAGATCAGATTATGGAGAGACTCCACAGCAAGTACTTACTTTTCACATAAGTCACACGTAAAGAGTGTGCCAACTTGTGGAAGTTGCGATGGATTTGCAATGTAGTGTGTGTACGACTTGATGCAAGGCTTGTAGCCAGTAACGCCTGGCTCATACATTTTCAAGATATCCTTTAGGCAGAGGAAGGCCAAGTCTCCATTGGGCATCTTCCGAATGCACTCATCTTTCCATCTGTAGACCTGTTCTATCGATGCAACCTTCATCAAATCAGCGAGCAACGAATCTAAGCTGTCGCTGTCAATGTCCTCAGCCCCAGGATATGACATCGTCTCCAGTTCTATATCCATTGATTCCGTCACGTTTCCTAGAATGTCAAACAAAGTGCTTAGCATCACACTGGCTGAGTGCTCACCAGATGTTAGTGAAGCTGTGCAAATAAAATATGAATACGACTCTAGTCGTGGCACCTTGGTGAAATTTTAAACTCGGGCTAGCAACGTCCATACATGGGAACCTTAAGTGGTGTGGCGAACATTCAAATGGGCAGCGATGGTGAAGGATCTCGCCTGATAAATTCGTTGAATAATGAGCAAGGTCGAGGCCATACAGTCGCTATAGAAAAAGATGTACATTTATCTACATATATGTGAACGTGAATGTATACATACATACCTGTACATATGTATGTATACTGAAAGTATATGGATTGTCTGTCTTTCCTCAGACCAACTCTTAGCCAAAGTCCACTACCCAGGTCAGGCATAATCTTCTCATTGTTATTTTGAGTTGTAGAACAGGTACAATCATCTGATATATAATCAGTTTGGGTTTTGGAACAGACCTATACAATCTTTTCAATGTCAATTTGGGTTTTGGAACAGGGTTTTGCCTGGCCATGTGCCTACTTATCAATCCATTTGGTCCCTTATCACGAGTGCAGGTAAACTGACAGAGCTAGAATGCTCGTAAGTAAAGGCAAAGACAGTGCAGGAAAGTGCTAACTAGACTATAAAGGGCAGCTTTCAATAAGTCACCAGTTACTTAATAAAAGTAAATCTTGGGGATTATGCAGGACTGCTGCACATAAGTTGGTGCCTTGCACTCAATTAGCTTTTACAATTTACAATTTGAAAGGCGTACAAGACAAGAATTTCATGTTTTTACAACTCACCATAGGCATTGACGCTGTAGCCTGGCAAAAACCATACGTTTAAATGCAGCAGAAGACTACAAAAACAAAACCAAGATACAGCATCTTCTACAACTCTATCACTGTCTAATCTAATCTAATGACTTCTACAGCACAAGGCATCAATTGACAGTCGCTTCTAGTGAAATCATAATCAAAATCATAATCCACTGGAGAAGCCTGGTCGAATTCCGATAGGTCAGAGAAACCAGAAATTTGGCGACAACGGGCATGCAAGTCGAAAACAAACGAGACTTAAGTTTAGACCTGAATGACATTATATTGTCAAAGTTATGATGACATGTAGCAGATCCAAGTAACTTAGCATTCTATTACAATTTCAATGTAAGTATGTATGAATGCAAGTATGCATGTGTGTATGCATGCATGTATGTAATTGAAGTTCTGAAAATTTATTTACATAGCGCCATTTAAGAACCTCACAATGGCGCTGACACTTGGCTACCTGACAGATCTAAAAAGGTGCATCTTCAGATAAGTTGAAAATGCCAAAAAACGCCTGTGAGTTTGACCTAAACTGTACCTTTCCTGACAGCTCAAATAGTTCTGAAGCATTTTTTCAGTTAATTATAAAGTATAATTAGACTCTACATACATGCAAATACTGCTTTAATACGAAACAAACATTGGTGGTGTAGAATATAAACTGTAAAACAAAACAAAAATGGAATTCTAGATATGTGCAAATGAACAAAAACATTTAAAAAACATAAATAATTATTTGTCACAATAACACTAAAAACACAAACTATTATTAACCACTTTCAACAACAGTCCGCAAAATAATGCTGTAGTAAGCACATGCTGTTGCAAGCAAGTATAACAGAAAATAAATTAATCATGGAACATGGTAACTATCAAAACAAATACCAGAGCAATAAAAGCAATTTAAACACAATTCATGACAAATATCAAGACAAAAACTATATCAATAAAAATATTTAACCATAAATCATGACAAATATCAAAACAAATACAATAACAGTTGCATAAATCTCAAATATAATGGTAACAAGAAAAGCATATCAGTGTTTTGGTAAAAAGCCATAGTGTAACACAGCACGATCACAGAACACACGATAGGAGGCTTTTGTACATACAGTGACACTTCATGTATCAAATACATGAATGACTCAAATAGCAGATTAAAAGGCTACAAGAAACAAATTTTTTTAAATCACTTAAATTCTGGTTTTCAAATTCCTGTAGCAGACATTTCACTCACAACTAGTAGGAAGGCACAAAGCACTAAATTCTAATAATTTGCAACACTTATTCTCAAACAATAAATCTGACATTATATCGTACTTAAATTATACTATGGTATAATAAAAAAAATTGAAAACAGCATTATTAATGAATGCCAGTTCAGTCAACCTAAACACACAATATATAGCTACCCGTGGTCTCTTGGTAGTCCCTCGCGTCCGCACTACGACTGCTCAGTCCAGGAGCTTTGCCTTTGTCGGCCCTTCCAGCTGGAACTCCCTTCCTCTTGACCTGCGGCTTCAGTTACTTAATCTCTCTCCTACCCAGTCTCTCAAACGCCTGAAATCCTTTATGTTTGTTCAAGACAGGAGCGCCACTGTTTCCTAAGTGGCGCTTTATAAATGTTCGTTTACAATTACAATTACAATATACTGGAAATTAAAATGAGATGGTCATTTGCTAATGACTGCTGATACTGTGATTTACCTTATAATGTTGCATAAAGCCCTTAATTTTTAAATCTAGTTATTCAACTTCGTTTATTTCTTCTTCTGGTTCTCTGCCCTCAGGCAGGTTCAAACATCCGATGACGCCACTCCTCTTGGTGCTGAGCTTCTTCTTTCAACCTGCTGTATCCATCCGTCATCATCCAATCTAATTCAACTAGAGCTCACTTTAAATCTTTACATTATCAGATCTTTTAGTTTTGCATCAACTGCCATTTAATGAATTCCAGCCGTGAGTTAATTAAAGTCAATATCTATTCAATTATTTAAAGCACTTATTATGCACAGTAAATCTGAACCTGAGGTGCTAGGGGCCAAGATGGCATCATGCAAGGGCCAGCGTACTAATGAGTCTTGATAGGTGATCTAAAAGATGTTAGTGAGTTGGTAAATAATATAATTATACCCTCATAGACAGGAACTGATCAGTCAACTCACATTCACAAAAGCCGCATGTGATCCAGAATTTGTCTTTCTCAGTATTTCACACACTCCTTGGTAATCGTTACTCTGAATCCTAGGAAGAAAAACATCTTAACCGTTAACCATGCTATAAACCACTACCTTAGCCATCTCAATGAAAATGAGTCCAAATATACATGTACATCATTTTTAGAAAAGAAAACATAATCAAGCTATAAAACTGTAATGGAATTACTGCTTCATTAAAATTAATTAAAACGTAAACACTTAATTCATATGAATGTCATCTCTTCCTTTCAGCTGAAAGCACCCCACTAATTCAGTGTTAGTAGTATGTACAGGTGTCAGCAATAACTTAGTGTCAGTAATAAGTTAGTGCCAGTAATAAGTTAATGTCAGTGCTAATTTAGCATGCAGTAGATCACAGTTAAATGGAACACTGCTCCATTAATTTAATACAAATAAGAAGCTCTTGTAAAAAGTTTATTCTTTGATTTCAAACTGACTTTCTGAAGACACCCTTCTTTAGAGATGGCTGAGTGGCAGAGTCATTTATCGTCATGTCCTTAATTAGCATCGATGCAATACCATCAAGTTCTCCATAAAACTGACCCAACTAACCAACAAAAATACACAAAAAACTCAATCAGTTTAATTTCAATTTACATTACGCACTTCCTAAGCTATTAATGACAGAAGCACTCCCCATAACTAAACCAAAGTTAGACCAGTTTTGACAAATCAGTCTGTTGAGTTAGAAAAGCATACCGAGGCTACTGGTTACAAGAATTTTGGCAAAAGTACGAAACATACTCAGTGAAAAAGCTGTTCTCTTGATCAAAGCTTTTGTGTGGTACAGAAATCTTTTTGGCAATTTACATTTACAAGTTTCTGTTAGAAAGATTCTAAAGAAAATACATATACAAAGACATTTCAAGCTGAATTTGCAGAAAATGTTTAGTCTATTTAATCTATAAAATTTGAAATTCTCCACAGAAGATTGAGTCTGCCTCTTAAGATAATGATGGCTGTTAGGCATACATAGTTTCCACAGATAAAATTAGCCAAATCTTGAGTCACCTCATTTGGATTCTCTGATAAGACAATATAACCATTGTAATCCAGCAGATAGCAGTCCATTTCCTAAATAAAATATAATACAAATAATACACTGTTCAGAAACAGTGAAATAAAATAAGTTCTGCTTAAAAGAAGATAATAAAACAGAAATTCTACAACAGAGATTGACCAGCTGATTGAACAGAGATTGAACAGAGATTTAACAGAAAATACTCACATTTTTAAAAAGTTCAATTCATTTTTTAGTATATTAAATAGAACCTTGCAACTGAATTAGACAGATACATAGGCACACAGATAGAGATACATACACAAAGACACATACACAGATACATAGACAAATCAGGAATGATTAGTATTCACTTATCTTTTAGCAGCAACATATATTGTTTCAAAATGAGCTTCAAGTTGATATGAATTAACAACTATTTAGTAGCATACAAGTAATTACTAACATAAAGACTAAAATAGGCAATAGTACTGATGACCCTAGCACTACTAAGCAGAACCTTGGTTCTTCTGATTCTGGCTTTTGTTTAACCAGAGACATTTTGTAAATTGCTCATATGATGCATGTGTCCAGGACAATAAATAAATGAATGAGTGAATGAATGAATAAATATTTTTCAAAACTAGCCTCGCTTTTGCACAGTTTACATTTGATTTCGTTTCCAGAGCAGAGCTGTGAACTGTTCATCAGCAACTCAAATAGCTTTGTGTACTTCATCTGAAGGCCAACAACAGCAACCACCGCCTCGTGGCTGTCCCTGTTTACAAAGATTGGAGTGCTTCCCGTCACCACAATCTTCTCCACGTCTGAAGATTTGCCTTCAACCAAACCAACCATAATTTGCAGTATGTTTCAAATTCATATAATCTCAGGCCTAGCGTATCTCTGTTGTTCACGAATGCAGAGAACTATCTTTAGACATTTGTCACAGCTCCATCATCTCTCAAAACCAATGTTGAACTGCCACTAGCACCTATAGTTCCAAATTTTGGAATTGATCTGCTCTTGTGGAGGATGTCCAGAAAGTCAGATGGTCAGTGCACATGATCTCTCTGGACAAGAATCCATCTCAAAGGTCATGACAGCCTTGTCCATCTTACTTACATTTTGGAACTTGCGTTTCACGATAACCAAAAACAGAATTTCTACAGCAATTCACACGTCAGCATCAGAGTCACATATATCTGTGTGCCAATGTATTTAGTGTCTATATCTGTGTGCCAATGTATTTACACATCATTCCTGTTTCCATATAACAGCAATTTCTAATGAACAGCCGTCATTTGATGGAGCTCGGCAACTGAACATAAGTATTTGCTCAAGGTCCACACTACACAGTGCTGTCTTAGGGATCGTGTATGTGCATGTATTATGAACAGCCGTCATTTGATGGTGCTTGGCAACTGATCATAAGTATTTGCTCAAGGTCCACACTACACAGTGCCGTCTTAGGGATCGTGTATGTGCATGTATTATGAACAGCCGTCATTTGATGGTGCTTGGCAACTGATCATAAGTATTTGCTCAAGGTCCACACTACACAGTGCCGTCTTAGGGATCGTGTATGTGCATGTATTATGAACAGCCGTCATTTGATGGAGCTCGGCAACTGAACATAAGTATTTGCTCAAGGTCCACACTACACAGTGCTGTCTTAGGGATCGTGTATGTGCATGTATTATGAACAGCCGTCATTTGATGGTGCTTGGCAACTGAACATAAGTATTTGCTCAAGGTCCACACTACACAGTGCTGTCTTAGGGATCGTGTATGTGCATGTATTATGAACAGCCGTCATTTGATGGAGCTTGGCAACTGATCATAAGTATTTGCTCAAGGTCCACACTACACAGTGCTGTCTTAGGGATCGTGTATGTGCATGTATTATGAACAGCCGTCATTTGATGGAGCTTGGCAACTGATCATAAGTATTTGCTCAAGGTCCACACTACACAGTGCTGTCTTAGGGATCGTGTATGTGCATGTAGTCTACATGTGCTGATATTGCATGTATGCATTTATATGCACATATAGATGCTGATATTGGCTATATTTCAGAGATTTAAATCTTGGGCTAGCACAGACAATTCATTGCAAAATGAGCATGGTCAAGGCTATATGGTCAATATTTATAAACTGTGTACATTTATAGTTGTATGTATGTATATGTATATATACATACATACATACATACATACAAATGTACATAGTTTATAAATATTGACCATATAGCCTTGACCATGCTCATTTTGCAATGAATTGTATATATACACACACACAACCCATTTGATTATTTTTTACTATAATCATCAATGTGATATTCATTCTGAACATTATGGTCATCAAGTTCTGTACCTGAGTCAAATGGTATTGAAAAAGTGAACATTTCTTCTCCATTTTCAACTGCTCTTCGATAGTACAGCGAATCAACTGTCGATCTCTGATTCTCGATAAAATCCCTAAAAGATTTTTCAGAATAGTACTTTGACTGGCATCTTGAAGTACTTGCAAGTGGTGTCCACTGAGTACATTAAACGATAACAAAAACAGTACTTTGTGAGGTACTTAAAAGACACTATATTAAATGTTTTGAAACATGCACACAACACCATTTGATCAGGTTTCCTAAAGTTAGGCAATTACTCCTCATTGGTGTAGCTTTTGCCTTAAAGAAGCTTACCGCTACCTTATGTACCGTTTTAAAAATCATGTAAACTGTTACTTGTTAGACATACTGGGCTGTTTTGTGAAAAAGAATATTGCACTTGTGCTGTTAATAAAAACTGATGTAAACGATGTAAATTCTAATTTACGTTAAGCATTTCCTACACTATTACTGGTACAACTGCAATTGTTAAAAATTCCCTCCTGAAATCTGTTATAAGACATTAGTTGACCTGTTAGCAGGATTTGTTGTCCTTCTCGTCTCATCCTTTGTAGGCTTATTAATATGTTGCTTCAAATGAACTGTAATACTGATTTTTATTTGGTGCTCACTAAAAGGCTTCAATTAAAATTAATTCACAAACACAACAACTGCCCAAAAACAGAACAACGTTTCCATTCCTGGCTACAAGGTTTAATAATCAGCTGCCTCTCTATTCCAATTTGCTGAATCTTCAGGCCTCAACTTGGTCCTGTTATACTATCAGGTAATGCTAATCAGTTTAGTAATACAAATTGTACCATTGAAACCTTTAGTACTTCGCTTCAAGTCCGGCCCCTCCCTTTAATAAGCATGCAGTAAAACAGGTGCAAAAAGCTATAAAATATTTCCTAAAATATTTACATGTACCAGCACCACAGTTGATTGGATACTTACGGGTCAGTGAGGGTATTCACCAGAGGTAGATATCTCGTCAGCCCTCCAATTGTACCAATAAAAACCAGTTCCACCCCACTTTTTCTACAAGAGCAGCAACCAAAACAAGTCAACTGAATTCATCAGGTTGTTCCATCAGTCAATAGCAGAGGTACGAACAACATCCAAAGCACAACAAAATCCATGGAAGACTCAAGGATTAACTCAAAAGTTCAAGACTTGGACACAGAGTGACCAAACACTTCTAGATAGCCATGTCGAAGTGCCTTCGTGAGGTTCTTAAAACACGCTATAAAAGTGCTTGGATACATATATACGTACATACACAAAATTTTAAGGAAAATCATAAAATAATGCATTTCCAATTCAAACTAAAAGACAATGGTAACATGAAGAGCAAATAAATACACACAGTCCATGTGTGCGTTGCTTGTGTTCCAACAGCACATGTTATAAAAATGAGACCTCTCACTGCCACACAGGGCAGAGGTGATCTTACTTGAGATAGAGAGATCCAGGATCACTCGAAGTGTCATCCCAGTTCTCTTTCATCCAACTGCTGTATGCTCCACGCGTTGCCTCAGCGTCAAACAGAAAACTCCTGATCAGCTCGTCATTGCCTTCAAAGTGTAATAAATTACCAATTACTTTACCTCACTTTACCTGAAAAGTACTCGAATTATTGAACGTTGACATCTGCCAATTCATTTTTTATTCATTCATTCATTCAAAACATTTATATACCACCCTTTCGAGTAGTAGACCCACAGGCGCTACCAGCTCTGGCGAAAGAGAACAGTTTCAACTGTCTGTGAAAAGTGTATCTAGTATCCCTCGTTAGCAAAAGAAAATGAAACTTTATATCCACCTTTAAGAAATGAAGTGATTCCTCTGTAACAGCGAATCAGGAATAACTCTGTACTCAGTTCATTTCAAATTATGATTAATAACTGGATGGCTACTGCACTTCAAAGACAACACGATTAGCATATCATAATGAAACATCGCTAAATGTAATGCCGGTATTAAGAGTTCAGTTCAATTTGCAGAGTTCTCGTGCCTACAGGACCGCTAAGTAGTTTTTTACTGAGTAGCTATAAAAATTAAACAGAAAAATGCAATACAACATGCACTTCAGTCATCATGAATCAAAAGTTGGCTAATTTTTGGCAGTTTGACAATAAATAAAGAAGAAAAGATTTGGATGAAATACTTACAGCGCTCCCTATAAATGGAGTGACCAATTTTTCCATAGTTGAGATATTTTATGAGCACTTCGACAGGATTTTGATTCTGTTCACTGGGATCGAATTTACAATATGTCCTGTGGTAAACGAATTCAAACTAACTTAAGTCATATTAACCAAAGCCTGCATACCCAACAGTTCAGAGGAAAACTACATACATAATGGAAAAAGCTGAGAATTTGAAAGACTTCTTAAATGAGATTTAAGCAGAGCCAATGCTTCAACTGCAGACAGCCTTCAAGGCACAAATACACACTGTAGATAAGCACAGATGCATACATGCTTTGAAATACATAAAGCACTTTTCACATGATTTTTAAAAGTCACATAGAAATGGTTAAATATATGTATAAAATAAAATAAAAACTTAATTATTTCTTCAGCATCAAGAAAGGTTAATCAGAGGATCCAGATCCTTAAAACAAAGCTGTTAATCAGACAGCCATTGGTAAGCAGTATTTTTAAATATTTATACCATAGCTTGATAATTAACTCCGCTCTGTAGACTGCAATGAACTCCTGAGCAGAGTTATTTTCTTAAGGTGGTCATGCTATGATGAAAATGGCAGTGAAATAACTAGATTTAAACAAGTACTGTATCCTGCTTTTTCAAGAAAGTGAAATTGTTTTGCCTGAATATACTTGAAACTTCAAATCCTGACTTGCTTAAAAGTTGAAGAAGATACATACCAGGGTGCAATGACTGGATTGTCATTTCTCAGAGATGATAAGTCTAAGAAAAACACCAACTTAATTTACAGCGATACACACAACAATTATGAAAAGGGCTTTTATACCACAAGCATTAATGCCCTGATATATACATGCACGATAATACTAGTTGGCTATAACATTCCAGATGAGACTAAATGTCTGTCCAAAATACCAATTCACCATTTATTCTAACACAGTGGGCAAAGTTTTCAACCAGTACACAGTGGGCAAAGTTTTCAACCAGTACACAGTGGGCAAAGTTTTCAACCAGTACACAGTGGGCAAAGTTTTCAACCAGTACACAGTGGGCAAAGTTTTCAACCAGTACACAGTGGGCAAAGTTTTCAACCAGTACACAGTGGGCAAAGTTTTCAACCAGTACACAGTGGGCAAAGTTTTCAACCAGTACACAGTGGGCAAAGTTTTCAACCAGTACACAGTGGGCAAAGTTTTCAACCAGTACACAGTGGGCAAAGTTTTCAACCAGTACACAGTGGGCAAAGTTTTCAACCAGTACACAGTGGGCAAAGTGTTCAACCAGTACACAGTGGGCAAAGTTTTCAACCAGTGTAGGCAAGAAGGGAGGGGATACGAAGGATGGGTGTCAACGTTTTAACCTTCTGAGGGGTTCTCAAGATCTAGTCCTTGAATCTCTTGATATCTGTGGACCCATTATCAACTCCACATCTTACCAGATAAAGT
The DNA here is from genome assembly GCA_964023275.1 of Norana najaformis. NCBI lineage: Eukaryota > Metazoa > Annelida > Clitellata > Crassiclitellata > Hormogastridae > Norana > Norana najaformis. The sequence goes on from OZ029923.1 coordinate 13,003,175, forward strand.
TCTGTTAGAGTAATCATCCACAGTCTGTGATTGAGTAAAGGTGGAAAATGTGAGTGACTGCATGCATACATATTGCACACCTCTTGCAAAACCATCTACAAGTTTGCAGACGATATCAGATTCAGAGGCCCTGACATGTTAGTTAGTTATCTAGACACTTGATAAAGCACCCTTTGTACTTCACTGAATACAATGAGGCACAAAACCTGTTAGATTAGGTTTTATTGGGAAGTGATTACTGAATCCTGGATGCCTTGTGAATTACGATGATGGCACCAAGGAAGTTTCCAGATTAGATTAGACTTCATCATTCACTGCAGCATATCACACACGATGTTATGGACCAGAAGACTGCAGAGTGGCTGAAATAAGTAAGAGACTATGATACAAAACAGTCTAACAAGCAACACAGAATTTGTCTTTAAAACAGACCTACCGATATCAGGAAGCTCTCTCCAACCTTTTGTTAAGTTTCGCCCATGCTGACTTGGCAAAGACACAGCAAGGCTAAAAAAGTGAAAAGAGATTTGAATATAATGCAGTATATAGAATAAAATGAAACAGTCTCCCACTGCATTTATGTCCTGCGGTATTTGACTCTGTCCAACATGCAATTCCAAAATGTCTTAAAACGCACTTGTATAGGTCAGCGTGCAGTGCTTTCGTGAGACACTTAAAAGGTGCTATATCAAGTGTTTTGGCACAAACATATATGCATATACACATACATGCATATATACCTGTTTCACACTGTTCAGAAGACATGTAATTTGTGTAGAACGACAGTAAATTAGTGGAAATGCAACAATAATTTGCAATTTGGAATATTTAAGCGTAGTTCAAGGTTCCATTCATTCAGATATAATAGTAGAGATTCAAAACTTTTGGACTGTTTCTTTAAGTGACAGAATTCCACTGGGTTTAACAATGAATTCATTTTATCATAAATACTTACAAATTAACTTATAAATACTTAAATACTAAATGAATATATGTACTTATAAAATTAAAAATTACTGCTGTGCTCAATCTGCACTCAAAATTATTCAGGATCTATGCAGTCAAGTTAATTGTCCTGAATGGATTAAAACTCCCAATTTAGGGCACATAAGGGGTTATGGTACATTATCACTAGTCCACCATGCCATCTTGGGTCGACATCATGGTGTTTAAGCTCAAAACTCAGCATAACCACTAACCTATATGGTGTGTTATAGACATCCGTAAAGTAATAGTAGTTCTCTTTCAGCATAACCCGCTTCTAAAATTCACGAGAACAAACAACGAAAGTCATCCAAGTGCCAACTCGTTTTCAGCTGCCAGTTTTTGTTCTATATGTTGCAGCTTTTCAGTCCAATCATTAACATCTTTTCCTCTTTCATCTTCCTTAGTTGCACCTACATGATTTCATTTTAAATATCTGCTCAACTGTGATTTCTAACTCGGGCATAATCTTCCATTATCTTCTTCCATTCACTGTTCCTCCACCCCTCCGCTGTCGTTCAGCCAACATCATCTGTCTCCAGCCCCTGCATCTATCATTCAGGCGCAGGCTTTCCATTCAAAACTAAAGTCCCACCTTTTCAAAAAATCTTTCCCTGATCCACCTTCCCATTTCTCTCAACCTAAACACAATCCACCCTCACAGTAACACTATCTGCTTCTCTCTCTAGACTTCTGTCAACTGGATTATATTCTCAAAATTGAATCCCTGGAAACCCCCCTGACTTGACACAGCATTCATGAATAAACTAGTACCCTTCACTTGGCTTCTAAGCAGCGCTTTAGAAATTTTCAAGCGCACAATAATGATTCCATGATAACTGGAAATGCAACCTGGCACAACTGCACAGTTGAAATGCCTAACATACACCACTCAGCTCAGCAAAAAACAGATATCTCTTTCCAATAAAATTCAATCACTAAACCCACTGTTAAATAGCGATAACAGTGTTCCCTCAGGCTAGGTTAATACATTAAAAAAAACACTGCACACAAAACTGTAATATAAAAACCAGTTAACAATAAAAATCATGCACTGCTTGTAGACATAAGTTCACAAGGATGTAAAAATAGTGTCAAAATGTGAGATTTTCACAGCAGAGCTCACCATTTCATCATACATGAGGTAAGATTTCATGTGCATAGTGCCTCTGTCTCTATCCAACATTTTCTTTGTTAGCTAAAAAATAATAATTCAAACTCAAAAATGGAGAAAACAGTCTTAAAAGTAAAGTTAGCCAGGAGTACAAACAAAAGTGGCAAAAACATTTACTGATATAAATTTTCTAGTAATAAAATACATATTTTTCTCTGCCTTTGTGTGGCTCATATAAATGAACAGATACCTATATACAGCAAAGTCACTGTGCCTACAGCAAAGGAGTAGTGTGGCCTTCTCTGTGGTGATAAGGTTTCTCACTGTATGCCACAGTATCATTACGTTCTCATTTACTAAATAGGCTTCTATTATTTCATATAAACATCTCATTTGTTAAATCTCTGCTCCAATATTCCTTGATCTATCCGAGATTCCTACCAAAATTTTCAGGCTTCAATCATTTTCAATAAATAAAAGGTGTCAGCAAAGGCAGAATTCATTAAGGCATCAACGTAATTTCAATCACTACTGGCAAAACAGCCGTCATCATCCAAAGAATTTAAGTAACCCAGCAATTAACCCTCATCATCCTAGTCACCATCCGAGACATCATTTGCACCGTCTCAACAAAAACCAACAAAAGTCGCAAGTTCAGTTAGTGTCTTTCATTGGTTTTCCAGGAGCAGGTCTCCATTAAATTAACATACTGTGATTCCTTTGGTTCACTTTTATGATGTGCAGACCAGGAAGTGACCCCAGGCTAAAGGGGAAAAGCAATAAGACAGCACATCACCAACAGGAAGGGCATCCGACCATAAACCTCTTCCAATATCCCCTACCCAGGGATATTACTTTGGGCAATGACAGACTGAACCAGATGCCCTTCAAAGAGGTTAGATGCTGGCATCATCTGTGTGAGAGCATGTGCAGGGCATCAAATAGCTCAACGGTCACCACAAGGGACTGCTAAATAAATAAAATGATAATAAAACTTATGATAAATGATACTAAAAATGAACATAATGAAATAATCATATTTAATCTGAAATCTTTTGCATCATTCATTCTAACTCAGACATGATTTTAATAATCTGAATCATGCTGTAATGCCCGTGAAAGTTATGCAGTTGTATTCAACTGATGATGACAGTTTTGATCACCATGATGACACAAAGCACTAATAATGATGATAATAATTTAAATACCTGGTGAACATCTGGAGATTGCTCCAGTTTGTACAAGTCGACAATGTCATGGTTCGGATTGAGGGCATTTTTATGCTGTTGTTGAGAAAGAAATAAGTTCCAGTTTAAAACTGCAATTCAATCAATTCAACAACAGCAAAGAAACCCTCAAAATTACATTAAATTATTAATTTCTTTTCATAGCATTCTGTGCACTAAAAGTGATTTATACCAAACATATATGCAGAATAAAACTTCATTGTACCCGTTGACAACCTCGTAAAAGAAATGATTGTCTTGCTCTTAATTACTCCAACTTTGTACGTAGAAACCTCTTACATTAATAACATAACAACCTTAAATGAAATTAGAATGTAAAAATAACATTAGAATTTTAAGCAGGGCATAAAAGAATAAGCTTACTTTCAGTGGCCATGCTCAACCTACCTTTGGCCTCAGCTCTGGATGAGAAATAACATATCCATTGTTTGTTAACACAAAGGTGTAACCATTGACACCAAGCTGTAAGAATAAAATCACACAAAACTGATGCCAACTCCAACTATGTATCACAGCAATTTCCCTCCCATTATCGTTTCAGCATAAGACTTTCTGTAGAAGGAGCTAAATCAGTTAACCAATACAATATGCTGTATATCTTTTTCTGTATGCAAGTACTGCTAAAAACAATCAGAAAAACAGACACTCATTAATTTAATACTTTATTAATCACCAAAACTGTTGAGATGAAAAGTAAACACATTCATATTTATATGACAAACATCACAGCTGGAGTTATAAATTTATAAGAAATAAAAGATAAGAAAAAGGTTGGAGAAAAAGGTTGGCCCCTTTCACCAGTCATGAAGTGACTCCATCCAACAATAAGAAAGAGTTGGCTTTGTGACCACAGTGTATGTGAAAAGCAAAACAAGCACAGCTCTAATGTCCCATATGGAATGTAAACGAGGCTCTCATTTGCTGCTCTTCGGCTCTAGAACTGGCAAGAGCCTAATCCCATGCGGACAGTGTATTGCAGGACTCGCCGTTTACCCCACAGCTAATCCCGTACCAAATTATACTGGTAGGTGACAGAGACTAGTATGCATTCACAAACAACTTGTCCAGGGTCATTACATGGAGTCCAATCAGCAGGTTCAAACCTGTAACCATTAGATTTACAGACCACGTGTGCTGCAGATTCAACGCAGAGTCATACATACAGTATGCGTGAGGGCAGTGATACTCATCTAACTAACCTCTGACCTCTGGATCTCCACCCAAGTGAAGCATTTATAGCAGAGTTCAGAAATCAGGGCAAAAAAGAAAAGATCTGAAGAAAGCCAACTATAAGTTTCATAAGGAAGGAATGTAACTAACCACAAATTGTTTGACTATCTCTTCAATTTCTGAGATTTTGATGTCTGTTCCAACGACACCCAACAGTTTTCCCTCAGTTCCCTGGAAATGCAGGAGATTTTAGAACTAACACACCAACGAAGGTTCTGCATAAACATCCAGTTCATTCAGTGCTTGCAACTAAAAACAATTCAGTCTAACAGGCGCAATCGTAAGCTTGAGATTTCTACAGCACCCAATGAAAGCTAAGTCATGGGAACCAGCTTATACACAGGCACTCCGTCAAAACAAATTTGACAGGCAGGAAGGGTTCAGTGCCAGGTCAAGATCCAAGAATCAGGCAAGCATACAGTCTGACAGCAGTAGTGGATGGTGTTTGGAATTGAACTGGAAAGTGAGATAATCATCACGACCATCATTATGAAGACCACTACCACACCATCATATCACTATCACCACACTACTGCAGCTTCAGTTACTTAGTCTCTCTCCTATCCAGTCTCGCAAACGCCTGAAATCCTTTTTGTTTGTTCAAGTCGGGAGCGCCACTGTTTCCTAAGTGGCGCTTTATAAATGTTCGTTTACAATTACAATTACAATTACAACTACCACCACCACACTCGTCCTATCCTGTAACGATATACACACAATAAACCATGTACATACAGACTCTATAGATATACACACAGACTACCATGCTGTCTACTCTTGTACATACATTATATATATAATATTATATATATATATATATATATACTATTTGCAAGTCCTAACTCATCCCTGTAGTCCAAGATAACCAAGACAGGTTTGCAGCTTCCTATCATGGAAGCAATCATACAAGTGCAACACCCCTGCTTCTCCATAGCACCTTGGAGAAGCAGTGGGCCAGTCAACCATGACAACATATGCAATGACACGCATCATACACACAGACAGGCCAGACATAATCGATGGGCAAAGGGCGACTTACTTCAAGGTCCAGTGCTCATCCTGAAACCTTTCTCTGACATTTGCCTCTGACGATATGAGAACAACTGACAGCCATCTAGGCTCAGGTCAAAGAGCAATGGCAATAAAAATAATAACAAAATCACAATAAAAGAAAACGATTACGAACAACAGCAATGTTCCCTCTAAGCCAGAAATTCAGTTTGGATATATTTATATCGTTTGAGCATCATCAGTGGTGCATGGAGTCAAAAATCTGTTGCGTGACCACAGAGCTGTGCAGCTTAGAGGGAACACTGAACAACAGTATCCGAGAAACAACAGACAACAAACAGTTCGTGTAGAACTCACCGGATTCTTGCTCATGTCGAAGACTGGACTGGCAACAGTCACCACAAGGTCAAGTCCCTGTGGGCAAAAACAGGGCTCCGAATTCATTTAATGTCCGAAACTTAAAGACTTTCAAGTACCAACTCAGACATCTAATCTAATCTGGTGACTTCTGTGGAATCATTATCATAATGCCCAAGGCATCAATTGATGGCTGCTTCATGTGGAATTGTAATCGAAAATCATTGGCGTTGGAGAAGCCCGGTCGAATTCTGACCAATCAGAGAAACCAGAAGTTAGGCTACAGTTGGTAAACAAGTTGAAACAGATGACTCCGAATTTTTTACCCGAATGACGTTAAAGAACTGATGGAACGAACAGAATTGGGCAGCAACAAAAGGCCCACCAAGAACCCCCAAGAACCCAACACTGTTCAGGTGCAGGGCACGACAAGACACAGACCATCAGGGGTCAGCATAGTAATTTTATGTTTTGCAACAATCTCTCAAATAACATAAACGATGAAGTTGGTCATTGTAGCTTATTATTGCTGTATTTATTTAGGGCTCCTATCTAATAACTATGCATCAACTGAGCAACTGTGTGTAAATGACTTTCTCAAGGTCCCTATGCAGTACTCAGGAGAGATTCGAACTCACACACTCTGCATTACAAAGCGTGTGCTCAAACCAATCGGCTACCATGTCGTATTGTAACAGTAGATGTCTGTTTAAAACTACATTTCGTAAAACAAAATTAACAAGTTTCTGGCACACTGTGGATCAGGTCCTAAAAACAAGCCCCGAGAACCTATGAAATGTGTGAATGCATTTTCTTAGCTTTGGAATACCATGCCAGTCCTCTCATTTGCAATCTCGGAACCACTGACCGTGTAGAGTTGAGGGAGATGCTTTACAGCAGTTTGCTCATTGGTGCTAATGCAAATATCTTTCTGTCCTGGTGGGATTTGGCATTTATAATGTAAGACTCTTGATACGACACCAGGACAAAACAAGACCAGCCATCATGACATCAAAAGAAACAGACATCAACATGAGCTGGCTGATTTCTTAATTGTAAATCTGGGCTGAAAATTTACAGTAATTATTACAAACCTTTCCTCCAACCAACTGCCCCTTCTCTTACTCTCGGTCTGTCTCTCTCAAGTGAGCATAGCCATATCTACGATGTGGCACCATGCCTACCCATTCTGGGCTTTTCTCCATGCGGCATAAAACCGCATCATTTGAAATCCTTGTTGATTATTCTGGTCTAAATATCCTACGATCTTAGACCTAAAGATCTTAACTTCTAAATTATTACTGAAAACATTTTCCAAAAAGCATTCCCCAGTAGAAAGCCCAGTCTCCAAACATTTGCCCTGCTGGCTTTTGACCACACTACAGTAACCTTGGATTTTTGTCACATTTGCTCGCCCAGAGAACATTTACATGCAATAACACAGTGTGAGATGAGAAGAAGTACAGGTTAGATTAGGAAAGATATGTTTAGGGTAGAATAGTTCTTCAGTGCCACTGAAGGGTTCTGAGAAGGCACAATAGAAATGTTCAGATAAATACATACATTCATTCAGTCATTAGTTCAGTGCATTTATATAGTGGCCCTTCAAGATGTCAGCTCAGAGGCACTCCCAGTCCAGTCCCAGTGAAAGAGAATAGTTTCAAATGTTGATAAAAGGTAAACAACTACATACTGAATTGAACTGAATTTGTTTATTGAATCACCAACAATCTAAGCAGTTACAACAGTTTCACCGAAAATATTACAGTGGCTGGCATCAAAGGGCAATTCAGAAGGGACAAATGTCCTGCTATAGTATGGATTACATATCCTATCCTTGGCCAGAAGGACATACAGAGAGGGAGGCTATTACAAATGGATGACCCAACCACTGAAAAGGCACGACGTTGCATTGATGAAATGCATGCATACAAAACAACAAGTTCACCTGAGGTCGTTGAGCACAGGTTTCTGCGGCCAGCCATATATGAAATAGGGCAATAAAGCCCCCATAAATAGGAAGGCACATTCCCAACATATACTGCCAGACACACATCGAATTCACAGCACAATTAATTTAAAATGCACACATAGGATTTATACTGAAGATGTTTACCACAGTGTCGTCATAGACATTTGTCCAAATCACACGATTTGCCCTCGACAGAACAAGCGGACGACTGAGAACATGCAGGTAGTCCTACGATGAAACAACATTAGCAATTTGAATAAGGGTCCACTTTATTCAGAATTGACATAAAGAATCAAATATTCCTGATCAGACGTGATGGAATTTCCTTCTCTTAAGCCAGTAAGGAGACAGGTATGAATGCAAGATTTGCTGCTTTTTGAGACGGGTATCAAATTAAATTACTTGGCAACAGAGGTATTTGTGCAGAAATAATTTGTTCATAGTTGTCACATAAGGCCAACTCAGATCTGTCACTGAATTTACAACCTGCAGCATTTTGCACAGGTCACTCATCCACAAAACAAGCTCAACATTGCTTAATTTTGGTGATCTGAATGTTTCTAACATGAAATGGCTGCAAGCCTATTTTCCTCAACCTAATTAATTTTCTGCAAAATAACAATTTTCAGCAAAAGAGAAGAATTTTAGATTCTACAAAAGCCATAAAAGCTGACGGTGCAAATGAAGTTACGAGAACAACTCAGGCCAATGTCAAAATACCAGATAAAATGCTATGTAAACAATTTCTTCATTACTGCATTCATTTCGTGTATTAATATACCAGCCTAATTTTGGCATCATGTGCTTTTCATAGAAATGCTGTTAATTAGATCTTTATGTGTTTCAATTACTGAGCCCCACGAAGGTCCAGAAAACCTATATATAAAATATTATACGTAGCCTAAACACTGTTATCCAACAAGGGGTTTATATTATTTACCTGTATGTGTTCATGAACACCAACCAGCGACTGGATATGCGAAAAGTAACCTAGAATGAATTTCAAAATTATTAGTTAGAATTCTACAACTTGCAAATCAATAATTAAAGATATGTAAAAAGTCATAGTTTCATTAATGGAACATTGCTATTTGATCATAAATTAATTCATCCTGCATGCAATCAATCTGCCTTAACATTATTCCAAGATATCATAAAAAGCAGAGACATACCAGCTGAAACTCCAGATATTCCCATAGTTGTAACTGTACTTGTAATTGCAAATTTGTATAGCGCCTTTTCAAGAGAAAATTCTCAGAGGCAGGGAATACCAGACTGCTAGGTGTTGCTGGACATTGCAGGCTTAGCATGTGTCGGTGCTTATGCAAGTGAGTAAGTAAGCACATAATTAATGTTTCAGCAATAATTTATACACTTGTGACAACAAGAACGGTTGTCCTGGCCTTTACCACCAGTGGTACAGCTGCAGTCTATTAGGTGGTAATTATTTGCCCTGTGTGCCACTTGAGATCAGCTGGCAGTGCACGCCATGACCACTGCCTTGATAGATCAACATCTACCCAGTATCCACTTTTTACGAACCAAATGATCCCATTGATCGAAAGCAAAAAAGTTAGATGAGGGATTAATAGTCATTTGTGCAAAGTCAAACATATGCAGTACTACTTTCATCTGATAAGATGTCAACACTGAGATAAACATGGAATATGTGACTATGCATAACAGACATCCATTAAATATTATTAGTAATTGTTGTAACATTAAAGCATTGCATAACATCATACATGAACTAAAACAAGCAACGTAAATTTAAAACACTTGTATATTTTAATATGCATAACACTACGCACATCTTAAAAGTATTAAACTTAAATCTTGCCATAACAACATGACTAAATCACAGTAACCACAATAAGCCTCTGAAATCTGACTCAGTAATAAATCACAGTAACCACAATAAGCCTCTGAAATCTGAAACTCAGTAATAAAATACAAAGTAGCAACCACACAAAAACTTTCAATTTTCATTTACCAATTCCAAAACAGACACAAATGCATGTTTTCAAAGCAAAAAAAGCAACAATGAAACCAAAAGACAAACCTTTATTGTTGCAGGCAATGGTTTTCATGTTAGCGAAATGAACTTTGTTGCCACTTCCAATGAGGTAAGTGAAAAGACGAACCTTCAAAGCAATAATGAAACGAAAATCAACACAAACTACAATAGCCAATCAAAGATCAGAGATTATTAGCGACGAATTATGTAACAGTGTGTCATGTCACACTGTTACGGTACACTGAATGGTCAAGCAGATACAGTAATCAAGAAACCTTCTCACAAGTTGGAGTCCAATTTGTAAAGTCATTGGTAAACTAAAAGCCTATAGTTGTAACAACATCTAGACTTCTTTGTAAAGTCATTGGTAAACTAAAAGCCTATAGTTGTAACAACATCTAGACTTCTTTGTAAAGTCATTGGTAAACTAAAAGCCTATAGTTGTAACAACATCTAGACTTCTTTGTAAAGTCATTGGTAAACTAAAAGCCTATAGTTGTAACAACATCTAGCCTTCTTTGCAAAAATACATTTACACCTCCAAGGTTTGCAGTATTGTCTTCCACTGCCAAAATCTACAGAACTAGCCCCAGGCATCAAATCTGCATGGATGAATTATTCACACTAACAGTTATCTCCAGATTAAGTGCTCTTTCATCATACACATGAATCTTGATCTAGTCATGTCTACCAAATTGTTTTAAATTTTCTTGGTGTTAGTTTCGATATCATAGTTTGTAAGTATCAGTATACCATTCGTCTGAATATGGGGAACACTTTCTTACTCCATAAATAGTTCTCTACATAGATGAGCCCAGAAGGATGTCAAGAGGTTTTGGAGTTCAATACCTTGTTAGGTCAGAACACCTTTAAATACTTGGAACACACTTGAGTAGTAAGTCCTATAAGAGGCCCTATATAAATTGAAAAATACAACTACTCTGTAACCTCATATGACAATGATAAGAAAACAAAGATCCTGACAGATTACGGGCCCACCAATGATGGCCTATGAACTGCCAGGATCTTTCATTTTCACGTGCTTCTAGGTAGGCATAAAAAGTGTACCCTACCGTGACTGGCTGATTGTACTTTGCAAAGACTTCATCAAACGTCTTCGTAACTCCATCGGTTATGAAAAGTATCGCTCGATGACACAGTGAGCCACGACTTGTTACGTTCATCTAGAGACCAAAAGTCCAAAAAAACTAGTCACCACTTAATTTGATACATCTTGAAAGTTTAGTTTTTTAAAGAAATGTTGACTGCTATACAGTAAGTGGTAAAAACTGTCAAGTTCTCTGCTTACCAGTGCAAGAAGTTCGAAGGCTTCTGTAAGTGCAAGTTCATGAAATGCTGTTCCAGCAGGTTTTACTGAATCCAATGCTGACATCATTCTCTATTAAAATCAATCCATTATTAGAAAAACTACTGTTCCCATTTTCTTTGTTAATTCATTATTATTATTATTATTATTATTACTGCTACTACTTTTACTACTACTACCACTACTACTACTACTAATGCTGTTACTGTTATTATTATTACTGTTATTATTATTACTATTATTATTATTACTATTACTATTATTATTATTATTATTTACAATACCTCAAGTAAATAAAGCATGCAATTTTATGCTGATAAGACACTATACAGTTGCAAGGCTAAAGCAAAACACAAGATGCACTGGAAGACATATTAGAATGACTATAAGTACACAATCAATGAAATAAATAAATGATTATAAGTACACAATCAATGAAATAAATAAATGATTAAGAAACTAAAACCTTGACTGAAGAAGTACTTGTGTCAAAGCAACAAAGCATAATAAAAAGTCACAAGAAGCTTTGAATATGCAATAAATAGGAGCCGAGTTACTATGCGTTAGAGTATGCATAACCTGTGCAAATGTAAAGATTAGAATACCCGCTTGTTAGCAGTGTTAGCATGAATTAACGTTCCATTAGAACATGAATCCAGATATTCAGGCACATCTGAAAACTGAAACAGAACAGCAAGTACAGCTCATCATTCTGAAATGACATCATCACCTTTCAGTATTGTTAAGCTCCACATTGTTTTATTTTAGTTTAAGAAGCCTGAGTTTGGATCAGTGCTGAACCATATTTGTGCCAAATATGGTGGATCAGCATGTATGTCCAGAATACCATCTTCTTCATTTTCATATGCAATTATACATGACTATAAAACAATGTAATAAAATACACAATGAGGGCATTAGATTAGAAAGAGGCAATTTTTACCAGATGCACACCAAGGGTCAGTTAATGTCTTGAGCATTTTGCATGCCATCAATTGCTGCCTTGAGCAGTTAATTAGGACACCAGTCTCACAAAAATCCCTAGCAATGGATTTAGCATGGATTAATAGGATTGGGTTTGCACAAGTACTGGTATTTAAATCACACAAAAAAGCAACATATGTTTGAGCTTTGGAATGTGAATGCCAGCCCGTTACACAGATTGGTTTATGTTAGTTTTGGCAGCCAGCAACCTATTATTGTGGTCTTACGTTGTCAGATCGGGAGCACATCTGAAGAGTTTCTCCGAAAAAGGCTCTATACTAATTCACAATTACAGTTACAATTACAATGACATCATGAAACTTGACTTGTGACTATGCTCCAGTACCTCATCATGTCCTCTACGTTCTCTAGATCGTCTGGATCTATTTGTTCCTCATATTAAGTCCTTGCTTGCGCAGCAGAGGGCTTCTGCTGTTGTTGGCCCATCTCCTTGGAATGGACTCCGCTATCGTTTTGTGCAAGGGTCACTGTTGGTGATAGAGCTCAATCAGCTCATTGTTTAAAGAGGTTCTTATTTCCCCGGGGTTCTCATGATGTCAGCGCCTCTGAGTAGTTTGTTCTGTTAAGCGCTATACAAGTTATCAAATACAAATACAAAATACAAAAGCAAAATATCTGCATAATTTGCTGGAACAGAGTTGAGGACAACAACAAAGACTCACAGTTATGACGTTGAAGAAATCATTTTCTGTAAGCGTGTCTACGATCAACTTAGCTGTTTCCCTTGCAATTTCAAAATTCGGCCCCTTCATGCTACCACTCAAGTCGAGTAATATGACTATGTCTTTAGGAGTAGTCGCTGCCTCGATGTACCTGTCATTGAAGTGCAGTCAACGTACACTTGAACCATCCAATCAATCAGATCAATCAAGTTAAAACAGTGAAGCAGTGAATAAGCAAGTGAGCATGAGTACATGCATCTGTCAAGAAACAAAATCTGTTCTATCTTATTCACTCGAATTTTCCAATCCTTGAAATCTTTGGAAAAACATAAACAGTCTTCTTCACTGAGGCTTCTCTCATCCTCTCCCAAACTCTGCAGCACCTTCATCCACTGCTGATTCCTTTGCATCCTTCTTCGTTAACAAAACCTCGTCTCTCTGTCTTTCATTACAGACTCTTATCGAACTCAAACTCCACGCAAACTGATTCTTTGCCCTCAGATGATGACTGCTACACAACTCTTTTGCCAAACACATCTTTTTACCTTTTGAGCCTGCTTCTGAAGCTGAAATCACTGCTCTCACAAAGCAAACTTGACCCAATCCCCACCTCCTTACTCACAGACTGCTCAACTCTTTTCGTTCCTATTATAACCAAAATCATCAACCTGAGTCTGTGGACCAGCAATATCCCTTTGCTCTTCAAAAACTCAATCAGTAAAAAACCACTTCTTGAAAAACCGTCTCTAGACAAAGAATCCTCTCTAACATCTGTCCAATTTTGAATCTCACATTCCTACCTAAACTCTAAGAACGGGTCTATCCAGCTGCACAGATCAACTAGTTCTTCCTCATACTTTTCCTTTTATCGGCCTCCAGTAGACCACCCCACTTACCTTCTCTCTGAAGCTTTCACTCAAGACTGAAAACCATACTTTTCCAGTTATCCTACCCACTTCTGCTCCTGCACCATCACATGATCACCATAACCAATGATTTCTACCATAGCACCATGCTTCATTCCACCCAGGATTCTGACCTGGCACCAAAACTGATCAAACAACCTGGCTTTTGTGAACTTTGAACTTTGGCCGGTGAATAAGCACGTCTCACTAATGCAGCTTTTCAGTGGCACAGAGAAATTGTGGCACTTTATATTTACATTTATAGTACGAGTGAGTGAGTCAGCAAATGAGAGAGTGTCTGAATGAGTGAGCTGAGTAAGCGAGCAAGTGAGTGAGTGATGGAGTGAGTGAATGAATGAGACTAGTGACCAAATGAATGAGCTGAATGAGCAAGTGAGTGAGTGAGTGTATGAATGAGTGAATGACTGAGTGAGTGACCAAGGTAGTTAGTGAGTAGGTTGGCTAGTCAGTCAGTCAATCAGGCTGTTATTTTTCTGCCAGTCACCCATCCGGATAAACACACAGCCATCAAAATGTATGCCAGAACCAAATGCAGTAAACTTGACAAATAAACAACACATAAAAGCATTTTATGCACAGTTTTATAAGGAATACAAAAAGTAATCTTCAGAAAGAATAGGCAAAACTGGCAGAAAAGACACGCAATCGAAATGCATAATGCATTAAGGATATGACAAAAAAATCACCATTTTCGAAGTCTGCAGTCAAAAACGTCAGGCTTCAGTAGACCAGTTCTATCTCGGTGCCAGACGGTGCCTAAGTAAAGAGAAAAAATGGAACGAATGGTAATCATAATCCCAAGATTTCTACAGCGCCCAATGAAAGCCACGTCATTGGGACCAGCTTATTCACAGGCACTCAGTCAAAATAAAATCGATAGGCAAAAGTGTTCAGTTCCAGGTCAAGATCCAAGAGTCAGGCAGGGAGATAGCATGGCAGCTACGGTGGGTGATGTTTGGGATTGGAGCGGAAAGAGGGATAAGAGGAAGAAGGGGAGTCAGGATAGGATCTGTGTAAGAGGAATGTTTTCAGTTTTGAGTGAAAGGCCAATGCAGAAACTGCAAACGGTGAAATTACAAATGAAAAGGAAAATGCTTCACAGTAATATGCCAAAGCACTTAATGTGAGAAGTTACACCAGGCAGATAATTAAATTTCGCCCAAATTCATCAAATTCATACCATCGAGACACATGAGGTTAATGTTTATGAGTAATGACTGTCAGCCTTCTGTTGTTATTTTCTAAGAGCATTCTGATCGGCCGAATGCATCTGAGCGAGGTACTGTGCATCCGTGATTCACATTAACAGAATCCATTGACAGCGATTAACTGAGCCACAGAGCATTACACAATAAGCAGAGCATATCAGCATCTGCTGTAATCATTAGATCCAAATCCAATCATGGAGAACCTTAAGGGTTTGCAGATGACAAATGTAGCATCCAGTGCAGTAAATAATATTTCAATGCACAGAGGATTTCGTTCGAGGCTGCCCCATAAAACATGCATTTTTGACCAACTTCTTTATCTGCTCCACGTCTCAGTTCTCCATCGACCCTATTTCATCAGGATCATCTCACAACCTATGGTTGGTTACACCATGCACGGTGACTGTAAGCCCGCATAGGCAGATATGAATTTTTTAATTTAGCTGCATCTCGCAGAATGAATGCTCTGTGTTTTTGCTGTTCCAGAGAATCCAGCAGGACCCTTGGATCATAACTCAAAACATTCTTTCCTCAGGTCATATTTCTCTCAAAGGCTGTCTCTGTCTATGGACAGCATCCTGGCCTGCTTTCACAGGCTTTGCAGCCTAGCTTCATCGATTGGGATCATATGTATAAAGCTGCAATGTTTTATAAGTCAACTGAATGAATTGGATTGGCATAACCCATACATACTCTGTTAACAAACACGCGACAGTAAGGATAAAAAAGTAAAGGTAATACACTCACTTACACACCTTTATAGATTGCAGATTATCGTCATTCATTCCCTCATTCATCTGATCATTTACATAGCGCCCCATTAACACATATTTTCTCAGAGGCACTGTCTTCAGAGTCACGGTCCAAAAGTTGAAGGATTGTTCAGCTGTGGCGCAAACACAACAACAGCACTAAAACATGGGGCTTTTCTCATCCATGTTCTGGCTTTTGGAAAAGATTTGGTGCCATGCGTGTGACGTCATACCTGGATACATTCGTAAGAAACCGGTTGTGCTGCAGAAGTACTGCCACGTCAGTGAGCGGTCGTCATCAAAATTCCTACGAAACATCTCGTCCAGTGAGTCCGTCCATGCAATACCATTCAGAACATCAGCAGCTGTAATAAACAATTAACGTAGTCTCTGGCTTGGCAAGGCTGCACGAAGAATTAAGAATGCACACAATACGAAAACGTATCAATTTTTGACCACCATGTACAATCAGTGCATCTCAAATTAATTAGGTTTCAGTGTGAAAATAATTCTGTTTCATTGCAGCACATGTCTCCTACTTTTCGTACCGAGCAAAAGTGAAACAGAATTCAACGACTTATAGATACTTCAGTTACTTAGGTCTACCATCAAAATCTCTGGGAGATATACTAATTGATTTGTGCATGCCACTTCCATTTCCATAAAGCAACGTGAACCAGCAATATCCCAGCACAATTTAACTTTAAATGTTAGAAATGTTGGAGTCTATTCTACGATATTTTACCACAGAACCAGTTAGCAAACGCATATTCTGGTGCTAGAGAACACAAGAATAAAAGTAGCTTTGCTTCTTCTGCCCCGGATGCTACACACTGCCCAAGTAACGTAAACAACAGAGCACAAAAAGAATGTCATGCACTGCTATAAAACTGGTTTCTGATAATGGGCTGAATAATGGAAAAGCATGATGAGAAATCAAATTACTTTGACACCGGTGTTCAACAGGCCCATAGTTAGCCTGTATGGTGCCATTGGTGGCCTGCCATTGGCCCAAAGTGGGTCAGGTAAATGTGGCTGCCAGGGTATTGTGGTCTGCAAAGCATGGACATATTGTGCGGTAAAAAGCTACATTACGATGCAAACCGGTAAATTATCGTTAATCTCTGGCGGAAGGGTAAGCCAAGTTAAGAATAGAAATCTTCAATCTATGTAATAGCTGAATGTTGAAGGAACTTGATAAAACCTATTAAAAATTCAGGATAAAGACATTCAACAAGGCATCATGTTCAATCAGATTCATCGTTAAATGAATGTATACTTAATGAAATAATCTTTATCGTACACTGATCATAGACGTTTGTTGGAACGTGTACGGTACTCATCGTAAGATTGACAGAAATGTTGTTGAAATGCTCATTTCTCACCAACTCAAACTCCGTAACATTTAATTTCTTTGATTCAGGATAAGTTATCTAAAGCAAAGTGAAAAAAGCAATGAATATAAACCCATATAACCTAAATAGGAAACTGATTAAACATCTATGCTACTAATCAATAGTTGCTAAATATTAGATCACCGTGGAACCAAAGAAAAAGTCTTCATACTGGAATACACCCCTAAAAATATTGTCCACTAAGAGCAGACACTGTAGTGTGGCCAGAATAATAACAGACATAAACTGTCTGGTGTCAAAGCACAGTCAAAGACACACAATTTCATCTAATCAGGCCTGCTATAAAATCTCACAATGCTGTCTGGACAAAGACCGAAGTGACTTCCATTATCAACAAACTATTAAATTCATAACAGGTCTGATTACAGTAGTTTCTGCAGTTAATGTCTGATTTCCAGACATTACTTTAAAGGGATATAATTTCACTACCAAATTGGAAAATACACAGCATGTAATGTGTGGCAAGTCATCTGCATTTTCATTTAACATCTTCAGTGCTGGGTATCAACACTTGCATTAGAAATTTAAGTCAGTTCTTAATCAGTTCTGAACAAGATGAATGTCGAAGATATCAACAAACATGTTATCTTTTTTCATGTCTCAAGGAGTCCTACCAGTTCTAAATAAGCTGAATATTGAAGACATCCACAAACATGATCCATATTCATCTAGTTAGTTAGTTAGTTAGTTAATTAGTTATTTAACTAGTTAGTTAGTTAATTCTCTAATTTGGCTAGCTTCCCCATAGATCTACTCTCAGTGTGCATAGTTTTATTTGTTTTAATGATTCAAATCAAACCCACTTTCCACTCATCAAATACTACTCTCCTTCATGACCCTACTATTTACATTTTTTTTCCTTTCGACATTCTTCACTGCACAAAGCCATTCTGCCGCTCAGTAAGCCAAACTATTATCCTAGGATGACCAAGAGGCAAGTTGGTGCATTAGACACAGACACTGAAGAAATAATTAGATCACAGGAAATTACAAAGTATTTACACAACTCTTTACAGCCACTACATAAATTTTGTGATACATACACGCATGCCAAAAATCTACCATCAGGTTACAACCATTCAAAGTGAAAAATTATCTAATTAAATTAAATTATCTAAGTAAACAAATGCTTCTGAACAGAATCAGCAATTTAAAATCACAGCTTTGGGGAGACTATTTAAACCCCAATCCCAAGTTGACCCAACAAACAGAGGCCACATGAGTAACAGCCACTCACCACCCAAATCTTGGTCCCACGAGCTAAAGTGAAGTCAAGGAAAAAACTAGACTGTGGATGGCTCAGTAGTTGAGTGACTGAGACTTCATTGTTTTCACTTGAACAATATGAGTCTAACTTCCGGTCACATCAAGTGGAATCGATATAGATTGCAGTGTTGAACCAAGCAAAGTTCAACGCTAATCATTTCTGCCATCTCAACTGTGCCGTTGACAGAACGCAAAAAGCTACTGATGTTCGGGTGTTATATTCACCAGAAATCTGGTCATGTTATGCCATAAAATCCCTGTTAACAGGACAGTTGATGCAGTGGTCTAATAACAAGAAGAAGGGGCAAACTCTGGCCGCGTTCTTCAATCCTGTCACTGTCTTCAACAAGATCATCTCCATATCCTAAAACCTGATGAGAGGAAATTGACTTTCACAGAACACTGAACTCAATAAAACTCTAACACAATTCATCTTGGATGGAACGAAAAGGAACGTAAATGACGAGGAAGACAGAGGGGCAATTTGGCAGCACGAAAGACCCAGATAAACCAGTATCAAACAGCTGGAATTCTTGCTGTGGTGCAAGTTTGATGACATGCAATTCAAAGCATCACCAATTTCATTGAAGAATAGGACTCCCCAAACATTGGGCAAGTAATCTTAAAACATTGCTGACCTAAGATTCCATTAAAACAAAGATTTTATTTACACAAAACATCGCAGTAGTTTAATTTAACAGCTAATGAAAAAGAAACGAGTCTGGCCTCAATTCAGCTTTGCACAATGCACTACTTAAACATTCAAACACATTTCCCCTTATACCAGTAAATGCACTGTACAGGTACATTTATTCCTTGCTGAACAAAAATCACCAAACCTAAGAGTCTGATATTTTTAATTAAAATATACCATATATGCTTAGGAATACTGTAATTGGAATGAAACTAACTAGCCAAATCAAGAAAAAAATATTTGCAATGCCAAATACCTTTAAATCTGGATCAAATATATGATGTCTGTGGACGTCTTCAGCCATTTTTTCTAACTTCTATAATCAATTACAAAGTTTGAAATGAGAAAAATGACAGAAATTCTACAACTTTCATTAACTGTTTGATTTATTCATTCATTAATGCATTCAGCCTTATAAAACCCACATCACACTTTCCTCAGTTTATCTTCTGCCAATTCAACTCCTTGCCATGATTCTTCATACTGTCCTATCTATTCACTCGATCAAGTTCAATTCCTGTTTTTATTTGGTTCCTTTCATCAGCAGAGCCATCCATCCATCTACCAACCAACACACCCACTAACTCACTCATTCATTCATTCATTCATTCATCCATCCATCCATTTATCCATCAATCAATCCACCTAACCCTCCAACCTCATTCGTTTGTTCATTCATCCATCCATAAATCCACCCGCTATCCCTCCTACCCACATCATTCAATTGTTCATCTATCCATCCATCCTCTCATCCATCCATCCATCCATCCACCCACCCACCCATCCACCCATCCATCCATCCATTCGTTACGTACGTTGCTCGTACATTCATTGGTTCATATGTTTGTTCATTCATACATTCCTTCCTTCACAACCGTTACTGATATTTCAAAGAGAAGTCACAGATTTATTTTTTATAAATCAGCAGCTTGTAGAATCGAATGGCTTCCTGGCAGGACAGTCAATCGTCGCATACAAAGCCCGACTTTACTCGAAGTGGCTGACAATGCCAGCGCGGGTGGGCGGCCGATGAATTTCATTCAGAATCGAGCGTGATATCATTATGAAAGTGCACGACCAAAACACTGCATTCAGGAGACAACAACCGCCTCGCACCCGAATTATGGGCGAACATGAAAGCAAAATGTCAATATTACTGGACCGAGGCGGATCGGCTGCCCGCCCAGTCGCCCGCCCGCCCGACCGATCGTCGGCCCAAGCGGCGAGACAGCAGCCAAGGACCGGCCGGGTGGCAGCAGCGGCCATATTGGTTGGACTAAACGAGGAGGAGAACGACAAGGGAGACAGAGATCGCTTACTATGTAGTGACCAGAAGTCAATCAAGAACAAGAAACGGACAATGCGGCCGCGGCCGAACCATAGGGCCCGTGGAGGCGAAATCATTAACTATGACGACCAGGTTGTACTGAATAGGACTACAGCCAATGGAACAGCACCATGAATGGCGGTTCTGTAGCCCTAGAATTGCCACCAGCGTTGACCATTTCCACCCAGGCCTAACACGTCTCAAGCTGAACTGGGATTTGAACCAATGACATCCAACACTGAGCATGCAGGTCGCTCTGTTGGGCTTTTCAAAAGCAAGTGTTTAGTACACAGTAGTAAGTGTTTATTTCGAATTCCATGTGCCCTGGTTGGCCAAAGAAGCTGTTGAGAGAAACAGTTCTTTTCGAAATGTTCAGTAACATTGATATTTTTCTTGATCATCAGATAGTAGCGCTTACTGCATATACAAAGCATGTGAAAGACAATCCTATACCTCTTATATGTGACCAAGACCAAGTATTAATGCACTTTAATAATGTAATTGTTACAGTGCTAATTGTTCAGATACAAACACTAAAATTCGAACGTATGTATGTACTTACGTATGTACACACATACATACCTGCATATACTACATACGTACTACATACATAAGTCTGTCAGTACATGTATACCATGTATATACATACCTACAGGTATATATATCCACACATACCGGTACATATAATAATACATACACAGACATTATCATCATCATCATCATTATCATTATTGCATTTATTGCATGCACAAGGTAAGTAAATCTTAATCTGAAGCCTGAAGCAATTAGTGAAGGACTTGCTCAAGGTCCACACACACTGACCATCCATGGGGAGGCTTGAACCCGTACTTCTGTGTTACCAGCCGAGCGCACTATCCAATTGGCTACTGTACCCCTACAGTCCTGTGCCCTGAACATTTGTGTGTGCCTCTTCTACACATACAGCTCTATTCAGAGACACTTTCCATTGGCTTATCCTCAGCATAATTATTATAACAAGAGTAAATACTCATCTGTGAGAGAAAAGAGATCACAGCTTGAGTGCAAAATAATACCAACTGATTTTATCAAAATTACTGGGTAGTTGGCATCACAGGTTAGCAAGAAATACAAGAGCAACTTCATACATTACATGTATTACCTACAAACATAATTGGACAACTGTAGCAAATCTATTGTTTTAAAACAATGCATACTAGTTTTATAACTGAATAAATCCTTTGGGGCACATCTCAACGTTGCGTCATAACAAACATTACACTGTAACATGTGTCAGTGGCAGGAATTGAACTGAAATTGAAACTGAGCTGAAAACTACGGCAACCATCAGCTCCCTGCTACCAGCTCACTAAATCTGTTCCTCATGCAATTTCTATGCAGACTTGTCATAAAAAATCAAGCAGTGCTTTTAATGAAATCCTGTATGATTTCTTCACTTTGCCTTATCTCTCCCGTCACTCCTAATCCAAACACCATCCTCCACAGCCATCTGCCTGTCCACCTGCCTGATATTTTGATCTGGACTTGAAACCAAACCTGACCATACTTGCCTCACTGATTTTCTCTTTCGCTAAGCCCCATGTGGATAAGCCGATTCTCACGACTTAGCTTTTTGGGTCTGAAGAAATCTGGAGGATACGAAATCAAATGTTGTCATGACTTAGCAGAAATAAAGATAATTTTAACACAAGAACCAGATGACAAGAAAAAAGAATTCTGCTTCCTATTTGCCAGCTGTTTGATTAGGTACATAAAAAAGAAAAGTCTCCATTTCTGTCTGAACTCTCTGCAAAGGATGGATGAAGTCTGTTAAAAATTTTTAATTTGCTAGTGACAAAACGCGTCGTTATCGTGTAAGTAACGAAACAAAAGCCTCCTGCCTTAACCACTCGCTCTTTTCGGAGGAGATGTTTCTCAAGGGCGTGCTTTATGTTCTGGACCAACCAAAGTCCGTCCAACGAATGAACTTCCGGCTCCATCAACAGATAATCCTATCAGACAGTTCAAATCAATCATTCAGTCAAAAAATCAAAGTTATATTTATATATACTTCTACCTATGGCTGCCTCTCAGGGCTTATAAGGGAAGAAGAAAGAGGAGCCGGATGAGGAGAGGAAGAATTCTTCTTCTTCTTCCTCTTCCTTTTCCTGTTCCTTTTCCTGTTCTGCTTCCCTTCCCCTCCTCTTCCTCTTCTTCCTTATCTCCTCTTCCTCCTCCTGATTATAAATCAACGTATGAGATTGCATTTTATTTTTAAACCTATTTTATTTATGTCCACCATTAGTCCTAATTCTTCTTCTTCTTCTTTTCCTGGAATCCATGTTAAGGACCACATAACAGCCAAGTATGTGGGTGTAACGACGCCTGCAAAATATAAGGGCCATTCACTGGCATACTTGAATGGAATTCCACTAACCTTCCATAAAATTAAATATTTCTAAGTATTTATAAGAACTGTCTCCTCAGACTCAGTCCTATCGTTAAGAATCTTACTGTACTGTATTAGTTAATTTATTTAGCACCTATTACAGAATAAACTTCTCAAGGCGCTCCTGGTATGAGAGCCTCGCGATAATAGAATCTTACGTAGCAGAATCCTATAATTAAAATTCTTTTTATAGCCGGATTGTCAACTAGAGGTCAGAAATTCAAGCCCCGGTCAGGGCAGAAAGGTGTTTCAAGGTTTCTGCTCCACTAGCACCCTCCTAGTGAACTCATGATCAGCTATAATGAGTACATGGACCATACACTGTCAGTGGGAAGATCAGATGGCAAGGGAGAGGACTGGTCACCAACCATCATTTGCTGAGGCTAAGGAAATTGCTAACACTTCATACCCAAAACTGCCTCTTGGGTTTAGCCCAAGGGTCTGCTCTTCCTCTGTACAGAATAGTCCTAACTCTGCATCATGAAGAACCTTTTGAGTAGCATCAACCATTATTCACACTTTGAGTCAAGTTAAAACAAGAACATTAAAATAAACAGATAATTACAATTACACATGCATCAGTTGTTACATGGCTCAACAATGCATTCCAATTTCACGCGACGTATGGGGATTTGAACCTCAGATGAAGCACAAGCTTCACTTCACTCTCGGTCACCAAGCCACTTGCCAACCAAGTCACATACACACATCTGTCTCAAAGGACTCACGACCCTACACGTTCACAGACTACAACTCTCCACAACACTTCTGGCCTTCATGTATAATCTGTCAGCCAGCTCACTGCTTGTGGTAACCCTCCTGAAATTTATAAAAATTAATGGAAGCAAATAAGCCGGTAATCCCTTTTGATGTTTTTAAAAGAGTAATTAAATTATTAAAGATAATGCACATGCATGTGTGAAAAACCAAATGAAATGGTTAAAAAACAAAACTAGATCTGAAACATCTGCAATCAAATGGACAGCCAAATTATCCATAAATACTCAAGCAACGGATAGCATTCATGGCTCATCATCTTTTGAATGTACCTTTCTACTCTGTGGTTCATTGGTTGAACAGAAGCTTTGTAATACGGGTTCGAGCCTCCAACACATGCTTATTAAGAGTTGCCATCACCAACTAATGCCATATCTTTAAAAACTCACTTCTTCCTGAACTCATTTCCTCCGTAGACAGTCTCTGTGTCTTCTGGACTCCTCTTTGGCTTTTCGACCCGGACTCACCGTGGAATTTCGCTCAGACAATGATTTTGCCTAGCGGCGACCATTGACTGATGCCTTGAGCATTATTACAGTGGTGCTATAGAAGTTCTTAGATTAGATTAGATTAGTCATGACATAATGGTGCTATACAAATAGCACCCAGCTCCATTTAACAATACATCTTCTTAATTTAGAAGACATCTCTTCTAAAAAAATCAAAGGATTTCCAGCTATAAATGGCAAATTCCCAATTAATGGTGTTTCAGAGGAACCTTATTGATTATTCATTAGCAACTGGAATGATCATCGCATTCACAATGCCAGAAAACCAATCAACCAACCCACACAACTGACACAAAAGCAAACTACATCAAATCTGCATAAAACAATGAATCTTTGATTTGCAATGGCCAACAGGATTAACACACCCTGTTTCCCCCTACAACAACTTCCCCTTCCAAACAACTGAACGACAGAAGGTACTTCCAAGTAGCTACCCTCTGGGTCAATCGAATGACAGAAGGTACTTCCAAGAAGCTACCCTTTGGGCCAATAGAATCACAAAAGGTACTTCCAAGTAGCTACCCTCTGGGTCAATCGAATGACAGAAGGTACTTCCAAGAAGCTACCCTTTGGGTCAATAGAATCACAAAAGGTACTTCCAAGTAGCTACCCTTTGAGCCAATCGAATGACAGAAGGTACTTCCAAGTAGCTACCCTTTGAGACAATCGAATGACAGAAGGTACTTCAAAGTAGCTACCCTTTGGGTCAATCGAATGACAGAAGGTACTTCTAAGTAGCTACCCTTTGAGCCAATCGAATGACAGAAGGTACTTCCAAGTAGCTACCCTTTGAGCCAATCGAATGACAGAAGGTACTTCAAAGTAGCTACCCTTTGGGTCAATCGAATGACAGAAGGTACTTCTAAGTAGCTACCCTTTGAGCCAATCGAATGACAGAAGGTACTTCCAAGTAGCTACCCTCTGGGTCAATCGAATGACAGAAGGTACTTCCAAGAAGCTACCCTTTGGGCCAATAGCATCACAAAAGGTACTTCCAAGTAGCTACCCTTTGAGCCAATCGAATGACAGAAGGTACTTCCAAGTAGCTACCCTTTGAGCCAATCGAATGACAGAAGGTACTTCAAAGTAGCTACCCTTTGGGTCAATCGAATGACAGAAGGTACTTCTAAGTAGCTACCCTTTGAGCCAATCGAATGACAGAAGGTACTTCAAAGTAGCTACCATCTGAGCCAATTGAATGACCTTCTTTTGCTCCATGAAGAACAACATTCACCATGGAACAAATAAAAACTGAATCTTTACAACAGCGGAACGTGTGCCTGCCATCGCCAGCCTCATCGTCCAATGCACCTGACATCCCGGCAAAGAAGGCTGGGTGGCTGGGTAATCGGGTAGGTCTCTCTCTCCGCACCGCCACCAAGAACAATAACGGAGGCTGGACGCGGTGAGCTGCAGCTACCTGTCAAACTGCTGCTCAGATGATTAATGGATCTCGTGGGGTTCTTGTTCACAAAACGCCTCCCTCTGATGACGGCGCTTCATGGCCCCAGGCGAACCCGGTCGACCATCTATCATTGTTCTCAGTAATTTAAACGTGACATCTTTAAATTATAAAAATATAACCAGAAATGAGCGAACAACGGGGTGACATCGACCAGCAACGGCATAGACTGCCCTATCGCATTCCCCCTCTGGCAAACAGCTAACGTGAACTGGGTCATCACAGGTAAACGGACTATGCAGGCCAGTATAGACAGGAAGGAATGCAATCCACTGAAGCATTACTGATTATACACCCAAGCAGAAGAAAAAGTAATCGCATTCTCTAAATTTTTAAACCACTACCTAAAAGCTAAGCACATGGCATTAGCTTATTTATGAGTGCTGTGTCAAGTCAGTGGGGTTGTCCAAAGACATCGTAAAAAGAACAAAAAATCGTGTTGCCAGTAGACCAGAGAGGAGGGGGTAGTAGCATTGACTCTTCAGGATCCTACAGTCTTACTACTTTCTGTTTCAGATCTTTCTGGAACGACTGTTTTCAGGTTTCTTACGATCTTATTGTTTTCTATTTCAGAAAGGTATTATGTCCAAGGCTGCTGCAGAAATTGATAGATGATCTGACAAAAAACCTTGGAAAACCTGGCAGAATGTGGTTGAGCCACCCAACAGCAATCCAACAACGTTTTGAGTCATACGTAGAGCAGGACAGTTAACCAAGAGATCGGAGGTTCAAATCCCTTTAAGGGGAGAAACGTGTTTCGAAAATTTATGTCCTACCTGCGCCCCAATGAACTCGGCTATAAAATGCATCCACTGATGATGGGAAAATGATGCAGCAGGGAGGACTGGCTCCCCACCCTCATGTACAATTGGCCCTAAGAAAGCATCTCGATATAGCCCTCGGTGGGCTTTGTTCTACCTTGTTAAACAGCGCTGCTTAACAGACCTCTATTTCAATTCTTTGCAAAAGCCCAATCTAATATGTCATATTTCCAGTGCCATGCTAGACATTTTCCTATAAACGCATCAAAAAGTAATATGCAGTATCTTTAGATCGTAATTTGTAGCACTGAATGAAAATAAGCTCACAGTTCGAAGATCAGTCAGGGCTGTGACCTGTGATGATAACTCGTAGATTGTTTGACCAAATGTTTCAGCCAATTTCTCGATTCTACAAAAAAGGTATCACCTCATGAATGAAACCTGGCAAATCAAAGTACCAAAAAACTACAGACAACTTGTTATGATCCCTTAACAGTACAATACAACTGAAATTTTGTAATGCCCTTACAAAATTCAGAAATGCACATTGCAGTCAGGTGGTAACAGGGAACATTAAGAACCATAAACATTGCGACTTCACAAAAATCTTGCAGCCTACAGTAATTTACTTACTGCTTTAAGATTTTTCAAACTAGGACAAAACTAATCTTGTGGATTTTAAAATCAATTAGTAGGACTGAAAAGACGAAACTTGTCAACAAGGAAAGGAAAAATATAAAACCAATGTTGCCACTGTTATTTGTGAATTCATCTTCACTTTATATTTATCCAGTAAGAAATTGCAACAGCTATGTACAATTCAATTCTAAAACAAAGCACGGTAGTCATGCTATGTTATCCGTAAGCAAGA
Organism: Norana najaformis; assembly: GCA_964023275.1. Taxonomy (NCBI): domain Eukaryota; kingdom Metazoa; phylum Annelida; class Clitellata; order Crassiclitellata; family Hormogastridae; genus Norana; species Norana najaformis. Next base: position 13,030,497 of record OZ029923.1, read on the forward strand.
AAACAGCATGACTAACAGATAGAACAAACCTAACAGTAACATCTTTGTGCAGACCTTTCATTCAAAACTGAAAACGACACTTTAAAAAATCCTATCCTAAGTCCTGCTGAAGTCCTTATCTTTCTAGCAGCTTAACTTCAAACACCATCATCCATAATAGCCGTCCACCATTCTATCTGCCTGACCTTTAAATCTGGACTTGAAGCCTATTTGCCACTCCCATCTGCCTCATGGATTTTGTTTTTGACTAAGCACCTGTGAACATATTGGTTCCCATGACTTAGCTTTTTGCAATTATCCGGCGTTCGTGATTATCATCGCAATCATGAAATGTTTTGCACATTATGATTTGTATCATCAACAGTCAAATTAAATCAGGTCACATATTTTGGCATCCACTGAAAAGCAATTTCCATTTTATGTCCCATCCTTTTGAAGACCAGATAGCTTATTATGACCACAGATTTTGCACACATCATAAAGAAAACTCCTCAAGAAGCTGTTACATGGTTCACCAAACTTTCCACTGAAGAGTAAACCTGACAACTGCAATCAGATATCAGGGCAACCTTTTCTAATGGATTTGGCAGTGATTGTCTGTTTCAAAAGATTCTCAGAAATTCAAACCCTGTACACAATGGTTAAAAACCAACATGTTGCCACTGCTACACAGTTGATCATAATGGCATGACAGACTTGTATATAGAAAGGCCCCATTAAACCAAACCAAACACTTCTTGTCAAGCCAGACTGCTTAATAATAAGCATTTTGTATGGCAGGATAATCAACATGCATGCATTAAGAAGCAGGCTTCTGCTTTTATAGCGATCAGTCTTCAATAAAAGATTATTTCAGATCTTGAAATGGTTCTGACTGGCATGCCACACGTATTAAGTCACTTGTGTTTGTAAAGCGTAACGCATGCACGGACTGACCCCAAATTCCACCTGCCCACAGTGAAGACTAGTGATCTGCATGTCATTCTCAATCAGAATAACGCTGACTGCTACCGAAAACAACACAAATGCTCATTCTTATCTTTGCCAGTCTCTTGTAAGTACGTTTTTTACTCAATCCAGTCTAAGTCAACTCCACACAATGTATTTAGGGCTGACGTACGCTGGCAAACAGTGTCTTTGACCGGTGCTCAGCGAGTACAATAGAAATAATTTTTCAATGATGAGTAAAATAACTGAAATTGAAAACTATGTACATACGCTTGTACTACGAACAGTTTTGTCCCACAGTGCTTTTCTCTTGTCGAGTTGGGAAAGCATCTGATGAGTTTCTCTTCAACAGGCGCTATATAAATCCCTAATTAAAATTACATATTCTTCATTACGTTTTCCTTTTCTAACTCGTTTTATAACTCATTGTAAATCCAAAACATTCTCAAGTCTCAACCCTTGCACTGCCTCTGAGGGGGGTCCTTAAAAGCCAATATATCACGTTTCTTGGTCAATCACAGACAACATCCTTTAAAACCTTTGCTTGTGCTTATCTATGTCAATTCGCCATACATACTATGTTCTCCCATCTCAGTTCTAGTGCTTTTAAAACAACTCGGGCAGCATCTGACGTTGGCATCACAGTGTTGTCAGCTCGTGTTAAGCTCGGACATAAATTTGACGCCAACTGAGTCAAGTGTAACGGAATCATCGTCCATCGTTGAGAAAGCATCATCTCTTCTTCCAAGCCTTCCTCACCTCCTGCACCTTTTCTTCCATGCCTTCCTTTCTCCTGTTTCGTTTCGTCTTTGCCTTCATCTCCTCCTGCTCCATTTTTTTCTGTGTCTTCCTCTCGTCCTTTGACCTAGGTCCATTATCCAACAAGGCTTTTCATGCCAGTCCCAGCTAACTGAAATACATTAGCACCTCAGAAGCAATTTTTAAAAAATTCTCTGCTTCTATATATATATATGATCCAATCCCTTACCGTCTCTATCACTGAGTCTCTCTCAGCCTCCCTATCTCTGTCTGGCAGCAGGCTAGCAGATTGTCTGCCTGTCTGCCTGTCTGTCTGTCCTCTGTATCTACTTGCCTGTCGGCTTGTTTATCTGTCTATCAGTGCATGTCTTTCTACCTATCCTAAAGCAATATGCTTTGTTGTCTGCAAACTATTCACAAACTCAATCACAGCAATAGTAACTCAGCAACAATAATGTAATAGTAACTACAATACCAATAAAATAAACCGGAACTCTTAAAACCAAAGCAAACTGAACTGACTAGTCAACAAATTCTGCACAGCAACTGCATGTTTCCTCAGTTAATGAAAAGACTTTGTAAATAAATGCCACTGTCCATGTCGCACTCTAGTGACCATTCCATGGACTTAAAACATTGCACACACACATACACACACAGTACAAAAACTAACATTAATGTAATGTAATGTAATCGAAAATTTATAAAGCGCCACTTCAAAATAGACTCTTCACAACATTACCAACAGGACTGAAGTTAAGCCAAGTTTTTACAATGATGATTTTAATAAATATTCACATAATTTACGGTACTCGTAAATACAGAGTCCATGTTCCTTGGGATGGGACCTACTGACGCCACAGGGCCCTATGCAGCTGCTGAGTTGGCCTATTGGGTAATCTGGGCCTGAAGTATAGTCACAAAATATCCAATTATTCTTCAGTCAAATTCCTGGCACTCTTCTTCATACTCTAACAGTCAAGACAGACTACCATCACGAAATTCTGTTTACCCTGGGTTTCAATAAGCTAATGTGTTTACCTCTGCGTATTTTTCCACAACTGTGCAAACTGACGCAAATATTTTCCAAACTCACAACAAAATCACTAAATGGATCAAGCAACGCAAATTCCTGACATAAACTCTCTCTGCATAACACACTGGGTTGCTAGTTGGGAGTTTTGCCATGACGCAGTTGCAATGATCTATGTCACCTGATTAAAGCTGCACCTATGTGAGTAAATGTCAGCACTGGTCACAGAAAATGGCCACATCAAATGGAAAACAAGCCAACCTAAAAGACCGAAATGATGCATGGCACCACTCCTCCACTGAATCTAAGTCTTTGAAATGCCACCCAGATTATGGCTTAAGCCACAAAGATCATGGATTATGCTACACAGGTCATGGCTTATGCCACCCAGATCAAACTTTAGACTATTTTTCATCCACATACCTTTTCTTAACAAGACAAACATAATGTTAAGTATCCGAGGTATGAACACCACTCACCCCTTTAGAGCCCTTGTTCTTAAAAGGTGCTATATAAATGTCCAGATACATACTAACAAACTGTGTGAAGGATGAATGAATAACAAATACAGCTAATGGCAAAGAACAAAAGCAACAAACATAGAGACGGGTAGGCACAAAGACAGAGAGGCAGAGACTGAGCCAGAGTAACAGACAGTGACATCAAGACAAAGCAACAGAAACATGAGTGGAAGCACAAGCGAGACGGGTGTTTGAAAAGCAATTTAAACTTACGCCAGTAGAGGCAAATTGAATTCTGCATTGTTCGCTGGAACAAGTATTCCATGCAGCAATATTATAATCCTGAGAATATGAACAGCAGGGAACCAGCGTCTGTAATCCATCACCACAATGGCAGAGAGAAGATGACTCGATGATCCGCTATCGTCACGGCTCAGATGATTGTTGAATGAAGGCGGCGGTCATCGCCAGCATCGGTACTGATTCACAATGCACCATCAATTCCACGCATTAAATGCAAACCTCTGAAATGATACGAAAGCAAGCAGCGTTATAACACAAACTGTGGTATGTGTCATCAGCATTTCAACCAAAAACCAGGATGATAGATTCCAGGCCCAAATTATAAAGCAGTTTAAAATAAAATGAGAAGTCTTAGATGGTAACTTGATAGTTGAGAATTTAAACACAATACTCAAGAGTGGATACTCAAGAATGTCAACTCAGTGCTTGAGAAACTTCACTCAAAACTCGAGTACCTCAATTGAATACTCAAGTTTTTTCAATTTATTACCAATGAGTCTCAACTCGACACTTGAGAAATGCAAACAGGGAGACTATTCCAGATGGCCGAAGCAGAACTGCTGAATCTGTATTGGGAGTTCTGGTTCTGAGACACACAAAAGTCGTCTTAAATGCTTTAAAACTTCAGGAACTGCAAAGCAATTGAATTTGTATACAGGTTCAACGCAAAACGTCTAAGCATTGACAGCTTTACCAACTGTTCAGCCCTTAATGCGTTAATTCAATGAAAAATGATTAGGGTCAAGGCCCTACGGTGTCTAGAGAAAAACATGCACATTTACATTTAATGCAAATCAGCTTCAAAAGACTACTTTCCATCTGCTACCATATACTTGCAAGAAAAGCTTTTAAAGAAAACCCACTATATGCCAAATGGCTGGAGCAGACAATTCATTGAGATTCATAGCATTTGAATCTCAAGTCCATTGAGATGCATAGGATTCACTGGCCTACATAATCACTATAGACTTATAAGATTAAGTAATCGTTCTCATTAGCCTACCTGTGTCTACAGGTGATTAACACAACTTACTAGCAAAGCACCATGAGTTAGAATACATCTTATTAGATTTTATCATATTTCATCTTATCACATGCTATCATTTTTATCTTTCGTTATTACATCTTGTATGCATTGACCTTTGCAGCAACTGTGGCAAATTCCATCAGTTGCGTACGAAAACAAGTCGACAGTTTAAATCCAGAGACAAAAAGGAAGACGGCAGGCTGCCTCCATGGAAAATAAGAAATCTAGTTAAATTCTTGAAAAGAGTTCCTGTGTTTCAAGCCAGTAACTTAAAAGTACACACACACACGGGACTGTACCCATGTTGACTATGGCAATTCCATAATACATGGAACAGCTACTGACCTGACTATGGCCTGGTTTTGGTGTGCCATCAGTTGATGGCTTGCACATAACACATTGGTACCACGGAAACTGCTTACTGTTACTACTACTACTACTACCACTACCACTACTGCCACTACCACTACTACTACTACTATCATTATTATTACTACTACTACTACTACCACCACCACTACTCCCACTACTGCTACTACTACCATTATTATCGAAGGCCATGCAATAAATTTCTGTTAAACCTACAACCAGTCCACCAGTGGACAAGCCTCCAAGAATAGGACCATTTTCATATTTTGTAAGTATGTATAACTGTATGCATGTATATGTTAGTATGTGTGTATTATGGGTTTATGTATGTTTGCATGTAAGTATGTATGTATGTAAACTGCCTACTCATGCCTACGTACACACACGCTCACTCACTCACTCAATCTCTGTTGTTTGTTCGTTCACTCACTCACTCACTCACTCACTCACTCACTCACTCACCAAACAGGTGTCACCAAGGTAACTGATTCATGTAAAGACATCAACTATCACCGATTGCTGCAATTAATGTTCTATTGCAATCACTTACTACAGAAATTCTTTGTTACGATGGATGAAAATTAAGTGAAGACAGTCCTTTCAATATAGTAATAAATTATAAATATTCATAATAACGATAATGATAGAACTCTTTCAATTACCATTTTTGATTAAAAGAATTTATTGCTGATACAGATTTATCTGCCAAAAGCCAGGGCAATTCTGAGACTGTAAAATTACAGGCAAAACACGGGCAGCAACAACAAGCTAACCTCCTATCTGCTGAATCAGGATAAAAGCACCTATTTATTATAGTACCGCTCAATTTTTTTTATTAGATTAGGTAATGAAATGTATGATTCATTGCCCCATCCACAGAACGCAACCAACATCCAAGCCGATAAGCTGGCAGACATTCTGAGCACACTTGCAGACAGGCGGACGTTTACAAGCTGACACGAAAAGCTACTTACTGCGACAGAAACTACACTTGTGCTCCAAAGCACGGTCGTCCTGGCCCCGAATTGAAAAGCTCTGCTGCCTGCTATGTCTACCTGAATTTACGACCAGTCTATGTATTACACCCGACCAGCGTCTGCGCATCCGTAACTCTCCGTCTGCCAACCCTAGGCCTCAACCAGGCAGACGCCCATCAACACCGCTGTGGCAAACGGCACGAATTCGACTGTGCATGGTCTAATTAAACAATACGCGACAGTGGCCGTGAGATTGGGAGAGAAAAAGTCGTCAAATTGGCGGATAATCGTAATAATCAGACCTATTTGAATCGTGATAAAGAAAATAAGACCATTAACGACAGGTAAGAATCGAAAATGCGCTGATGCACATGGCGTAGGTCGTCATAATATATACATACGTACGCTCAACACCATCATCACCAGCATCACCATCCAATGGAATTGGCTGTACACACACATGATCCAACTGCAGCTGCAGCAGCAGCAACGGCTGCAGCAGCAGCAGAAATCCCATAAACGACGAACGAAGGAACAACGGACAAACACAGAATGGAATGACTGAGCAAGCCAACGAACGTTAGAACGAAGGAAAGAAGGAAGGAAGGAAGGAAGGAAGAAGACAGAATAAGTGCATCAAGCGACGACAAACGACTAAAATCGATAATCACCATGATCGTCATCATCGGAATGCGATCATAATCTTCTGCGTACGTAGTCCTTCCGACCGATCAACCGACCAACCAAGCAAGCGTCCACGATGAATTTAGATGAATAAGTAGGAAGCCTTGTCCTCGTCCAGTAATTAATGATCGCCCTATAATCCGATGGCGAGGAGGAGGATGACTACGACGAGGATGGTCGATCGGTCGATTAATAGCCGACCACGACGGACCCCATCGTCTCGAGTTGCTAGCCCCTCGTTGGGAGGCGGAGGAGGAGTAGGGATATAGGGAAACAGGGAGGTTGGCGGAACATGTGCATAATTAGAATTATTCCTAGTGTTAAAATCTTCAAAGAACGACGCGCCAGACCGACTGCGGATCGATAATCTGCGGAATTCACAGAGAATGTTACCCGTGATAAAAAATCCCCTAGGCTTAGGTCGGTCGGTGGACCGGCCACGATCGAAGATTTAATGTGGGCGCAGCAGTGAATTGCCATCGACCGTCCAACCGGTCCTAACTGTATTATTGGCCAACATTTAATTTAATTTCAAATCGAGCACCAGTAATGACTTACCTTCTCGGAATGACGTCTTTCAGATTGCTTGCAATGCCAGATACACGTACGAGGCCTTTGTCTGGATATGATGCTGACAATTAGTAAAGGCTCAATTCTGTTTTTTCCCACACTGCTGTGTTGTCTAGAACTTTGAACTGTGATATAATTTGCTACAGCTATTCAGTATAGTTGAATAGGGTCAGTGGCGACTCCAGGATTGTATGCATAGGGGAGAACATTTCCAGAGCGGTGCCATATTCTGGGAGTCCACTATGCACGAGTCTGGTCTGATGGGCACCGGCATATAACCAAGAGGGGCGCGGGGAGCCAATCCCACGCCTTTAGCTGAATCCGCCACTGAATAGGGTCCATTATCGAACCCGTCTGACCAGCTCAATACTCTGGGGCTGTGTGCCTTTGATGTATTCTCAGGAAAAGCACTGGAATGCTGTGCATGATTTGACCTAGTCGAATTACCCGCTTCGCCCATTTTCTGCCATGGAAATGGGCAAAGCCGATAATTCGACTTTGGCAAAACCTGCTCAGCATTTAATTCCTTTCCTGAGAAACATCACATCTTGAAAGTCCCAAAAGTGTGCTCCACAAAGCCGTCATACATCTGCACCAGCTTGGGTACATCAGGTGGCTATCATCTTAATACCGGTGCTTCAAAGCAGTATGTACTTCAACACCGGCTTATTCACTTCATAGTATTTCTAGCCCGGGATTCGACCTCCATGCCCAGAGCTGGCCTAGAGGCTGCCTGGGCCTCGACACTGGCATCTTGGAGTTGCAATATTTTTGTGGGTCTTAACATCACTGCATCTGACCAATTGATATTACATAGAAGTCTGCAGCTCTGGCGATTTCTGTATGGTCTCAGCTCTCTGTTTATTATGGCGTTTTAATACCCCACTCGTTAAATTCTCCAACAAATGAAAGCAACGAGAAAATCAATATGAAAATAGCCAGCAGCGGATTGCTTTATTCTGAAAATTATCAGCGAAAACAATCAACATTATCTGCGCAACGAGATGTTAATCAGCTACAAATCAAAAACCACTGCATTCTGCGATTATTAGCAACAGCTGTACTAGGAACACCATGGTTTAAAAATGACAGAGGTTAGGACATAAACTCACGACGGGAGGTAATCACAATGTGCAGACCATCTGCTGAATAACAGAAAGACCTCACAGGACCAATGCTGATTCTGAGATACACAGAAAACAACTTTGTTGTAATCTAATAAATCAGCTTTATTATATGTATTATTCACCTATGAACACATATACACATGCTGTTGTTAATACTGTAAACTAAATCAGTATTAGTGTTCGTTTTAGTAATATAATTAGTCACTTGCATCTATTGTTTATATAATCATATACACTGAGTTCATTTTCAAGTAGCATCTGTTGCTTGTATAATCACATATACTCAGTTTATTTTGTCTAGTAGCACACCCGGCACTTAACCACATATTGTCACAGCTGTTTTTTTATACTCAGTTCAGTTCTGTTGAGTGGCTCCTATGCCCACATGTTGCTCAATGGTATATTTACGCTCCCAAGTAATGTTGCAGTGCAGACGACTTTTGCGCTGTCACTTAGGCTCATGTGTGTCTCAGTGCATTACAACATACCATGAACATAAACATGGAATTGCTATTTTGTAGAATTCAGTTAGTTACGCCCTTCTGTAACTCAGCAGATGAGGTGATGTGCTGACAACGTCCTCCAGAGTCACTTCACCTTTCAATGTTGAAACCATAATGCTAAATTTTCACTTATCTTACTTATCACAATGTGCATGCATCTTGTAAAGCATTTAATTTTATCATAGACTTTATCTGGACAGCATTCATTAATACACTTTACTGAAGCATGCAAGACTGAACTTTTTTAAAAACCACCAAATGGATTACAGCTACGTATTCTAAGGCAAATGAACCAATCCAAAATATAATCATGACGGAAAAAATCATTTTCACCTGCGACTCTTGCCATTCAAAACATCAAGCTTCCTTGTCATCATAAGCAAACAAACTAATCACCTTCAAGAGCTAACGTAAGCATGTACATGGACTCATATATAGTGCTGTTTAAGAACCTCTCAATGGCCCCGCAATACAACAATGTTGACATAAATTGCTCTTTTTTCTTGTGCCTCACATAAAGTCAAGTTTTATTTCGGTACGGCCATCGCACCAAAACAACGAAGGGTTATACCTGTATATGTACATTTTCAACTTGAAAAAAGCATCACATCAGTGCAACAGGCTGGCCAGTTAACAAAACTTTACATGATTGGCACCAACCAAAACAGATACGCAAACATGAAGTCTCAGAGCAACAAGACTTGCCCCATGATCCTGCAAATAGAAGCATCAAGCAAATTTATAAAAATCTCTCAAGGAACAAGTATTTCCATGCAACAAAGCATTTATCTTATTTACAGCACTGTTAAGTCCACTTTTCCATCTCCAGCCAGTGATGAACTCAGTTTTTACAGACGTTACATCGTGACTAGCTTAATAATAAACATATATGAGGATTTATACCCAAAAAGACAATTCTCTTTCATGTGCATGTAACAGATGATATGCAATGGTGTAAAACCTGAAACACGTCTAGATATTTTAAAATGTTCAACCAGATCTTTCTCCGTTTATCGAAAAAGTTTCAGCCCTGTAATTCTTACTTACAGTGACTGTTGGCATGAATCATATTCACTTATAAGCGCAACCTAAACAAAGATGCTGAAGTAATTTGAAAAATACTTGAATGCAGAACCTCTGAATAGACCCAACTCTACTCAGTTTGGTCATCAAACGTCAAAACTGTGTTCCTTTGAATAACAATCAACAAGATTTCAAGTACACAATCATTGGAAAGAATCAGAATTTAACCCACACTGACGATCATAACTGTATATATTAGTCTATTTCAAATGACGGAATTTACCAGTGGTTCTATGTTAAATCCATGCCAAGTACTGGCATAACTGTTAGAATAGTTTAAATGTAAAGCTAAGACCTTTTGTATTTCTTGAGCCCTCTGGGGGTCATCTATTAGAGACGTCTGCAGAGTGCGGGAGGAGGGGTCAGCCTAATCAGAACAAGCACGGATAAGGGAAGGGGTTTTGCCCAATGCGGACGTCCACGTCTAAATCTGGTACATAGTTATTTCATTACAGCCTGTGCAGTAAACATTAACTTAAGTCAGACAGCAAACAGTCTGTATTGTGTTGGATCTAATTGGAGTCCCTTTGCTGGATGTCACAGTATCAAAATACCCCACCCTGCAGCCCCCTTAGCTGCCTACGATAGACATGATAGCCTAATTTAGGCCTCAGTACTCAGTTGGAGTCAAGACGTCCACAAGATGGGGAAGGGCAATGCCAAATCGGACAGCTGCAGACAAGGGGAAGGGAGTGGTATAAAGTAGATCAATTTCTGTGGACGTCCTTTATGGACAATCCCTTTGCATAAAATCTTTAAGGGAAACCATATTCGAAACAGGAAAAATCAGAATAAATGGTTTAATTGTCACACGAAATGTAAATTGCCAAGTACGGTAACTACTTAACAATACAGATTTTCAGAACATATTTTTTATAAACTAAACAAATTTTATTTGCTATTTGATATAAAAACAGTATTTTACAAGTGATAATAGAACGTGGAGTTGACAATTCATCAACAGCTGTAGTCAATTTAAAACATAGCAACTAAAACAGCATATGGCACAGCAAGCAATGACATTAACAGTTCTCTTCAGTTCAACACTTGCTCATCGAGACGCACAGGCTTTTGTCAAGATCTTGCCTGTATGATAAATGCCTGAAAGGAAGTAAAAACAGTACAAGTTTAGAAATAATTGCAAAAATAATCAAATTTATTGTATAAGTCTGTACGTCTGCATATACTGGCAATTAATTTTGGAATCTGTAGTTTCTACAGAATAGTGAACACATAGTCTCAATTGGTACATCAGTAACAAATAAAAGATGCAAAATTACCTTAAAGTAGGTCTGAAATAGTTTGCTATTAGTCTGTAATGCTTGACACAGTTCCTGAAGAAAAATAAAATAAAAATCATCTAGAAAAACACTTCCAAACAATCATAACATGAAATATCCAACCTTCAATGTACCTACTGTATATTTATTAATATTAACACAAAAACTCAAAATCATAAAACTGTAGTCTTATGAAGATTAACAAATGTGGCATCCCTACTCTATATATAAATTTTTTTATTCAATTGAATATTTTAAAAAATCATAAAAATGGTATAATCACATATACAAGCACTACCTCCATTAGTGGTCATCCATAAAATACGTCCAGTAGGGGAGGGAGGGTCACCCAAATTCAGACAAGGGGGGAGGGTTATGCCCAATGCGATGTCTGCATCTAAATTTAATACATCAAGTTATTTTTGCACAACCGGCCCCTTAAACACCAATTTCACTCAGTCTGTTTGTGTTGGGATCAAACAAAGAGTCCCCTAGCTGGACTCGCAGCATTAAAAAACTTCACTCCATAGCACAGTTTAGCCTGCAAGATCAATAAGATAGCTTACTGCAGGCTTTAGTACTCCGCTGGAGTGCAAAGGTCAACAGAGGGGAAGGAAGGGTCACTCAAATCCAGACAAAGCAGATGGAGGGGTTCAAAGTAGTTCATGTTTTGTGGAAGTCCTTTATGGAATATCCCTTAAGTCATCAATTTCTCACAAGACAGTGAAATTTACTTGGTATCCATTTTAATAATTGTTAACCGTCTGTATCACCTTCATGCTATTTGACACACTCAAAGAAACAGACTAGCACATCTGCTCTACTTCACCTTCAGTCAAATAATGACATACCTATAATAATAAATATAATAATAACACACAATAGTAGTACAAAAGCAAATCCTACAAATTAATAATTCAGTGCAAAGAAAATCACAAACCCGAGCAACAGGAGGTGATATATTAACGGTGGGCAGATAGTCGTTCTGAAAAAACTGAATGAATTCGTCACCCTAAAAATCACATTCATATTTGTCAATTTTCAATTTAAAAAATGGAGTGAGTTTTAAAAGCTAATCATATCTAAATTAAAAGTCTATTAATTTCCAAAGCGAATCAATTAAAAGATTGGTCGTTTCAAGAAATCAACAACTTCCAACAATGAGAAGATGAGAAGCGCCGAGAATGATTTGTAATAAGAAATTATAAATGAATTTTAGACAAGAGCACAGGCCAAAAAAATGCAACACGAAACAATATACAACCGTTTCACGTTGGATGAGCCAGATGTTGAAAACAAATCAACATTTTGTGTCATCCAAGGTTTTGTGTTGCATTTTCTTCCACAGGACCGACATAGGTTTTTTTTTGCAATAAACAATATTCCGTGTAAAACGTTTTGTTTTAAGTGTTTTCCACTGTATTCTTGGGTATAAGATTGATTAACTGCGCATTAACATTTTGCTCAAGTTCTCTAAATAGGTAACGATTTCAGTCAATGCTTAAACTCACACACTCCACAAGCCAAGTGCTCAACCAATCGACTACTGTGTCAAATGTTGCATACGTCATTATTCAACCGCACTTTAAGTTTAACACTGTATTAAAATGGTCTCTGCAGGGTGCACCACAAGTATTCTCAATAAACCGAACAGAAGTCTTACTCGTTTGTCATGCATTGTTTTCAGACAAGCAGCACATTCATTAAGAACCTACAGATACAAAAAACAACTACCATCAAAACCATGTCTGGAAACATAAAAAGTCAACAATATCATTTCTACTTACATTATCACTGTTATTAGTAAGTACACTTCTATAAATATTAAATATAAACCCCACTACTGTCACTATTATAAACCATGATATCATTGGTATCACTAATAAATCATGTCATTATCATTGCTGTTATTACTCAAGCAGACAGTTATCGATGTCACTAAATAATGATCCCGTATTCATTGTTAAGTCTGCTAAGGTTCATCAGTCACTATAGCTTGCCTATAGTAAAGCAGGGAGGAGACCCGACCGACGTATCCTTTGATCGTAGACTTGGAACCGACCTGGGCTGGTGAATCAAAGTCCTCCGTGCCCACCTTCACGTGGTGCAGACTGTTAGTACCCTTTCCACTATGGGAAGGGGAACGAACGGGCATGGCAGGCAAAACCAGGGGAAGGCAATGGCAAACCACCCCTGTGAAAGTGCCAAGAAAACCGTCATGAGACAATACAATTCATGCAAAACAATAGTCGCAGATGGTGAGACTCCCAGGCCGGAGAGCGACTTAACAGCTACTGGGAAAGAGCAAGATGGAGAGTCAAGAGCAATCCGGTCTAATGAAGCAACAGGACCAAAGCCGAAAGGACGTCCAGAGGCGGATCGCACCAGAAAGCAAAGACTCAACCTGAGCTGCAAGAAGAAGATGAAGATAGGCACGTGGAATGTGCGTAGTATGCAGAGTGGAAAGATGGATGTCATACAGAGAGAGATGAAGCGACTCGAAATATCAGTCATGGGATTAAGCGAGACAAGGTGGAAAGGACAAGGACATTTTAATTGGAATGGCTATAAGATAATAATGTCAGGGAAGGAGGAAAAAGGAAGAAATGGGGTGGCAATCATGTGTGATCAGACAAGTGCAAATGCAATAATGGGATATGACACGGTGAGTGACAGAATACTGAGCGTAAGATTTCGGGGAAGGAAAGTTAACATAACAATTGTACAGGTGTACGCACCAACATCGATAGCAAAAGAAGAAGAGCATGAAAAGTTCTACAATGAGCTGCAAAGTACAATAGATAGAATCCCTAAGGGAGATGTAATAATGGTCATTGGTGACTTCAATGCGAAGGTGGGAAAGTACGTCGGAGGAGCAGGGGACACGATTGGAGGTCATGGACTAGGAGAACAAAATGAGGCAGGAGAAAGATTAGTAGAGTTTTGCGATGGGAACAACTTGGGAATAATGAATACATGGTTTGAACAGCCAAAAAGAAGGCTGTACACTTGGACGTCACCAGATGGGAAACATCGGAATCAGATAGATTACATACTGATAAACAAAAGATGGAAAAGCACGATAAGGGATGTAAGAACGAGACCAGGCGCGGATTGTGGAACTGATCATGAATTATTAGTGGCAACAGTGCAAACGAAATTGAAGAAATTGAAAAAAGGAGAAAGACTGAACACGTATGACTGCAAAGGAATTACACCGGAATACAGAACGGAAATAAGGAATAGGTTTGAAATATTAGAGAGGGACGAGACGATGATAGATGAGGACACGAACCACCTGTGGGAGAAGGTGAAGGGAATAATACTAGAAACTGCTGAGAAACACATTCCGAAGAAAAAGAAAGTCACAACAACTCCGTGGCTCTCGAAGGATGCTATCAACATAGCTGTAGAAAGAAAGGAGGCAAAAAAAGTAGGAGACAAAAACAAGGTACGAGAAATGAATAGAGCATTCCAAAAGCAAGCACGTATAGACAAAGAAAAACATCTAAATGCAATGTGCAAGGAAATGGAGGAAGAGGGAAAGAAAGGAAGAACTAAAGAAATGTTTTCAAAAGTGAGGGAAATAACGAGAAAATTCACACCAAGAATGGGATCAATGAGGTCAAGGGATGGACACATAATCGCAGACGAAGAGGAAATGAAGAACAGATGGAAAGAATACACAGAGGAGCTGTACAGTGAAGATAGGAGAGTAATGAAAGAACGAATCGATACATCAGAACATGAAAAGGAACCGGACGTTTTGGAAGCAGAGGTGGAATGGGCAATTAGACAACTGAAGGACAATAAAGCACCGGGTCCGGATGGGATACCCATAGAAATGGTAAAAGCAGGAGATGGCGCAATGACAAAGACAATAACAAAAATGTGCAATATCATATGGACAACCGGAAAATGGCCAGAGGATTGGAAGAGCTCAATCTTTATTCCTATATTCAAAAAAGGAGATGCGAGAGAGTGTGAAAACTACAGGACCATAGCAATGATATCGCACATAAGTAAAATACTACTTAAAATAATACATAAAAGAATGGAGAACATAATAGAGAGGGAGCTTCCAGATAACCAAGCAGGATTTAGGAAATCCCGCGGAACTCGTGATCATATCGCCAACATGCGGTGGATAATGGAGAGACAAAAGGAGTATGGACAAAAATTATACATATGCTTCATTGACTATAGTAAGGCATTCGATTGCATTGATCATGAGTTGATGTGGAAAACCTTAACAGAAATGGGAATACCAAGGCACTTGATACAACTTCTCAAGGGATTGTACGAAGAACAGATTGCGGTAATAAGAACTGAATTTGGAGATACTGAAAGAATCAAAATAAAGAAAGGAGTGAGGCAGGGATGCATTCTGTCCCCATTCCTATTTAACCTATATGCAGAAAGGATAATGAGGATGGCGGAAATGGATGGAGCAAAAGAGGGAGTAAAGATAGCGGGAAGAACACTGAATAATCTGAGATACGCAGATGACACAACACTATTAGCAGGTAAAAAAACAGATCTGGTAGAACTGATAAGAAGGCTGAAGAGAGAGAGCGAGAAAGCAGGACTATACTTCAATATAAAGAAATCGAAGATCATGACAACAGCTGAGGAGGGCAGTTTTATGGTGGATGGAGAGGAATTAGAGACGGTAACAAGCTTTACATTCTTGGGATCAGTAGTAGAAAGAGAAGGAAAGTGCGACATGGAAATAAACCGAAGGGTGGCGATTGGAAAAGCCGCAATGAATGGACTAGAAAAAATATGGAAAGACAAACATGTGAGCACAGACACGAAAAAAAGATTGGTGAGGGCCTTGATTATACCAACAGTAACATACGGCAGTGAGACGTGGACAATGACCAAGAAAATAGAGAAAAAAATCAATGCTTGTGAAATGTGGATATGGAGGAAGATGCTGAGAACATCATGGACGGAGAAAAGGACTAATGAATGGGTACGCAGGGCGATTGGAATTGAGCAAGATGAGACGTTACAACAAACAGTGCTAAAATCAAAGCTGAGGTTCTTTGGACATGTTATGAGATCAGATGGATTGGAAAAAGAAATGATGCTGGCTTGTGGAGAGGGAAAGAGAAAACAAGGGAGACCAAGGAAAAAATGGATGGACAAGATACATGAAGCAACTGGAATGAACTTGGCACAACTAAGGGACGCGACATTGGAAAGAAAGAAATGGAGAAGATTGATCATGACGGTCGCTAGAGCTCAAAGAGCTCCTGTATTCATTGTTATTACAGAATGACAAACACAAGCAACAGCACAATGCGACTGTGAACTTACAAACATAGTCTGTCCATCTGACAGATCAAAGGAAGGCTTAATCGGAGCAATAAAGCAAGCCGGAACAATATTCTTGAACATAAAATTCTCGAAACCATTCAATCCATTCTTATCACCTACAGAAAACAACAGAATGATTAAGCATTTCAAGGCAAATCAGCTAACAGGAATAGAAGAACACCACCTTCCAATCCAAACAATTTATTATTTGATAACGTATATTGAATAGCTTCAGCAACGGCATTCAGTTGATAAGGATACAGAAAATAAGACAGATGGTTCACAGTGGTTTCCTTGAAGAAATCAGGCCAATACAGATTAAGCTAGAAATGTTCAAATTAAGACGTGAGAAGCACGTGCACCTTTATTAAAATTCTAGCACTAAAAACTTCAACTAGTGAAATGTACAAGAAAAACTATCCAGAGTTTGATGACATTCTATGGGCCAGCCAGAGCCACTGACGTCAGCCTCACCTTACCTGCAATCTTACTGTGAAGCATAAAAGCTAGTATCATTGGGCTGCAATTTTGTCTTCGTAGGTCAAATTCATAAGCATCAAATGTAACAAGGAAACACTTCACACCAATGTATGAAAAACTCTAACCTCACTTACTTATACAGTGATCTTCTGAACTGATTCAGTATCTACCAGGACCTAGGCGTACAGTTACAAACGACACGGCAACTCGAAGTTTCTTACCCCAGAGTTCTATAAGTTTTTTGAGTATACTAAAACAAGTCTTTTGACTAGTGGGATCCGGAATGTCCACGGCTCCTTGGATGATTGTCATCAGGACCTGATGAAGATGCTGAGGACCTGCAATCAGTTAATGATAGCCGTTAGAAGCTGTACATCACACTTTTAAGAACAGCAAACCATTTAGAGACCAAGCTTCAAACAATGCCTTGGTCTTGGGAGGTTTTAAACATCTTTACAGAATTCAAACTAAATTGTAATTGAAAAATGTTTTGTAGCTCTGCCTAAAGAGAAACTACTCAGAGGTGCTTGCTATGCTAAAAGCCTAAAAGAAGTACCTCAAAATTACTTAATAATCACCGATATCTTCAGGTAAGTTCTGTTTATATTTAAAATCAACAGATGTCATTCTCCATTTGCAAATTTCACACTCCACAGCCAAGCCAACTCTGCAAGTACGTTCCTCGTGAAAATGACCTGCACATCTATGGACAACTTTTATCACTGTATCCCTCAGTTGACACAGCACTTGCAAATGAAATGGTCCTGCATAAGGCTTTTTTGTGCAGCAAATTTTAATAAATTTTAGACATTAAAAAATGATAAAGAACAAGAAGCTTAGCTTTAAAGTCAAGTAGTCAAATAAAAATTAACTTGTCTGATTTCAAGGCATGATAATTTATTTTCAAGCACTTGCTTACAGCTCTACATAAAATCATAAATACAGTAAAACCTAGAATTTTATTAAGGTCACTACTTAACATCTACCTCTTCATTTTCCTAAGAACAGTTTTAAATTGGACTTGTGATACACAAAATGTACTATAAGCAGTCCTGTACACAATTAAGAAGAAAAATTACATGAAACTTTGATTACTAAAATACAAATGAGCAAAACAAATTAGCCTACTCTGGTTACTAAGAACTTGAGCAACGTTGTTGGAGACTAAAGTGCTAATAAAGGTGAAGTATCCACGATGCAACATTTTCCGGTCGCTTTGTGTCACCTGATCTCTCTCATCCACCGTTACTGCAAGGACCTCAAAAATCTTGGAAACAATTGGCATGAACACTTGCTGAAGGAATGGAACAATGTCAGCCTGCAAAATGTTTAACACATTAGTTTTAATCTAGCTTCTGACTAATTTGATTTTGGTTCACATTCTGACACAATCTAAAGGCCTTACCAGAGACGTCTAAGTCTGCCTGGTTCACTTTTTTTGAATAGTGTTACAACTTCCTTTTCTGCAATTTTAGAAACCAACATTTTTGGTCAGTTGCTTCTTGCTGAGGCAAAATGGCCCTATAAAAGGAATGAATAATAAACAATGATCAGTGGTTTGATTCCAATAATGATCTTATTTATGATCATGTGTTTCTGCATAAATCTGCCTATATCAAAGTCACTGCAGTACGGAAACATTAACTTCTGAAATCTGCATCTTGCATTTTCCTTGTCTTTTTTGCAATTCAGTCAAAAGATTCTTCGAACTCAGCCAGGTCACAAGGATCATTACTGATCAAGGCATCTAATAAAATGTATATGTAACTCTTTTATTATGTGAAATTCAACAATTCAACTTATCACATTCTACAAACTGTTTAGAGGAAGCCACTGCATTCAATAAATTGTGCACTCAAAGCCTAAGACATGATACTGATCCAGATACAAAAGGCAGACCCAGAAACGACTCAAGTCCTGCTTAAATATGGTTGCCTAGTAAGACAGATAAAAGCAAGATGGCAATAAAAACATAAAAGTAATCAAATACTAAATGCTGTTGATTACACATACCTTGAACTTTTGGACAACTTGATTGATGAATGGTATAAAGTCATGCATTTGCCTTATGTCAGCATACTTCAAAAGATTGTCCATTGCAACAGGAATAAATGGAAGAATGTCTGCTTCGAGACAGACAACCATACGGTGTAGGAATTGCCTAACACCCTGGTGGAGTATCAGTCGCTGAACAGGCACACCAAGTGCTCGAAGAAACACCTTCAAAGTCTCCGTGTAGACTTCAACACAACCGTTCTGTTTAATCGTCTGCTGATTCGAAAACCCCTTGCTTGTGCGGCTAAAAATAATAATTCATACACTTTTTGTTAGCCGACTAACACTAAACATGTTCCAAATAAGTGGAAATGCAAACACTTGTTGAAATGCAAAATAAATAAGTCTCTATATTAAGCAATAGTTTTTCACTAAACTATTCAACCATTAAACCCAAAATTTTAGTATATAAAACTTAACAAGTAACAGAAAAATTAAACCTAGAATACCAGAGAAATATTATGAATGCCTCATAAGTTTCTGGGAAAGCTGAAATAAATCTTATGATTCAGCTAGTAATCCAAACTTTGCTTAGTAATTTAGCAGTACCAACTGGCAATGGTGACTAACCCACTCCAGCTTTACTTTGATTACTAGCTTCTTGACGTCAGTTTCAGACTACACTCCATCTGCACCGAAACCTCTTACATATTAGAACAGAGTCCAAAACTCTTTTGGCGAACATATACTTTCTCGCATGAAATCTAGACCCAAATCTAGATATTTAATAGTGCTAACCTTGCAAATCCCATAGCCTGAGAAAGACAGGCAGCATAGGACACTTGCCGAGCAGGATCCGATTCTGTCAGCAAGCATTGCAGCAACTCGTCAAACTTGGTTACGATTGGCGTCAGCAGCTTGCGCATCAACTCTTGCTTTTTCTGCAACAAAGTTCAATTCTCAAGGTTAAAACCACCATCTTCTCACTTACAACAAGCAGTAATATCAACACGTAAACTCTGCTAGTTTTAACTCTCCATTTCTTAAAAAAAAGTCAAGCCATTACGATTGTAACACAACCGTGGGGCACAGTAGCCTGTTGGTTTGAGCGCTCAGCTAGCAACAAGGAGGGTACGGGTTCAAGCCTCCCCCGAGACATTTACTGTGTAGGGACAGTTAGCAAGTCCTTCACTCACAACTGCTCAGCACTATCGACTGATACTTAGTGGCGCTTAATAAATGCAGAAATAATAATAACAACACACAATTTCACTTACCTGAGGGGGAAACTGGCTCTGTACGATTAAGATGCTGGCTGTTTCATACAAAAACTGCTGATCTTCTGGTGACAGCTGCTGTTTTATTCCATTAAAAGGAGTGTTCAGAACAAGCAACCCCTGCAAGCGCTCGAGCATGTCTTCCAGATACGGCTGCAAATGGGTTCTAGAACAGACAATGATTAAACTAAGTCATTTGAATCTGTCAAGTACAGTTTAAAATATTTTCCTTGGGAAAAATAAAATAAAAATCACCAAATACAGGTACATTTATATTTGTTTCAAAAATAAATTTATGGTCTCGCTAAGAATACAAGCAAGAGTTTGTTTATGGATTACTTGTTAATGCCTTTGACAAAACGAGAGAATAGATAGGCTGCTCGACTTCGCACATGTGCTGACGTATTCCATAGACCACGATTGTCCATAAAAGCCATCTGCAACAGACAGCCAAATATGTAAAACATCTAAATTCTGGCAAAGGTACCTGACAACAAAAGCTTATACAATGCCATGAGACATGGAGGAGAAAAAGGAGAAATGTTTCCCACTATCATAGAGGTGCAACAGGATGCATCCAGACACTACTAATTTTTGCACTGGTTAAACTGAGATGTAAAGAGTAAAACAAAGCAATAGCAGAACAAAGTCAATAACGGATACAGGACTAAAAGACCAGGACTTGCGGATGATGTTCCAGTTTGTTTTACTAGGCAGTACGTTGTTCAACTTTTAGCATGCAGGTCTCAGGATCAACAAAAAAGCAGACAGGGTCTAGAAAGGTGTTATGTCATTATCTATGGTCTTCATTTAACATATTTAACATATTACAACAATTTGAAGCATGCACTTAAAAGTGACCAACACTGTGCTATGCAACCCTGTTAGAATAAAAAGAAATAAATGAAGACACACACCAGTACATCTTGAATATGCTGTGGTTGCAAGCTAAAGAACTTGTCGTAGCGAACAACTGTTTCAAAGAACTGTAGTGCAACAGCAGGATGCTGATAACAACTGACATTACTAGTCAACAGCTATAAAAAAACACACAGAAGTACATTGTAATCAGTTACTACGAAAAGATATCTAAGTCTTCAATACAACACCACATTTCTTGGCTAGGTACTGTTAGGGTTAGCATCCTTGAATGAGCGCATGATTTCTGGCCAAGTCTACAAACACCATATATGCGGCTGAACACAATGACACATCTATCAATCCAAGACCCTACTTGGGGCGGACTAGAGAAAGTGACAAAGACGCATGATAAATGAGAAGGAGACCGGCTGTCAGAGCGACCACTACCATTAATTTACTCTAACTTACAACATTAAGGCCAACAATCGTTTTCCAAAAAGCAACAAAAAAGAAAATTTCACAAGCCTCTTGCAGAAGACATACACACCAGTTTCATCATGTCATGAAGGGCAGACACCTTTGCTGGGTCACCAGTAAAATGCTGGCTGTTTGATGTCTGAAAACAAGAAAATACCCAATGCTGTTAACACAAGACCTTTCAAATGATTTCAGCCGAGGGGTATAAACATGATTACATTAATTAAATGCTCATGGCAAGATAATAAAAGTTAGTATTAAATGAAACCAACAGGTAATATGACAAGCACTTCCATATTTTCTTTTATTGTAAAACCCTGCCTGCAAAATATTTATAAGCACTTCAAACTGAAGTCATTTAAAATCAATAGAAATCACTAAAAGCAGGCTGCATGATTATCTTTCAGTCAATTAAGAAGAGTTTGTTGTGATATAAAGACTAATTTATGTCAAACTTACGATAAACACTGATTAAGACAGGAGCGATTTACATTTACGACTGGTGCAGCCTAGCCTTAGAGAAGGTGTAAACTCACTGGTAAGGCTTCAGCAAGGTGATACAGCAGCGTTATGCAAACTTCAACATCCTGAAACTCTGCCATTTGCCATCTAGGGACTGTCTGCGTAAATATATCACGCACAATACACAGCAAAATATCGCTGTCCTGAAAACAGAAGAAATGAAACATTTAGGAAATAGAACTTATGGCCAATTTACCTAATTCAGTTCCATCACTTAATGCACAAAACCACTCATAAGTCCAAATGCCAGAGAACTGGTAATGCCACATCTTTGTATTCAGAAGCAATACAAAGCAATGACGATATTGATTTTTCCCTCAGAAGCAGCCTCTTTCCGATCCTAGCTACACTGATGTAGTGGCACATTTTCTTTCTCCTTACACATGAGAGATTCTTTACATAAATGCACACACACACACACACACACACACACACACACACACACACATGCATAAAAACATTAAATTTAGCTAATACATTTAGCAGTAGGTATTCTTCTAGCATGCCACAATATTTATGTTGTCTCTCAAATTCTAATTTTTTTGTAAACCAGGTTATGTTTTGGTTATGGTTAGGTTTTGGATTTACAGTCTGCTCCAAAATGTAACATTCTAATTTCATAAGGTCCATTTATAAATATCTGTACAAATTGTATGACCTCTAATTGATAAGAGTCTAATTACACAAGCAAAGCAAATAAAATGTAAATACCAGTGCTCCAAGATTGTTATAGATCACTCTAAGTTCTTTCCTGTATTCCTGGAACATAGCTTCATCTTCTCCCTACAAGACATTTATCAGTCACTTTTACTTGAATTTACTTAGTCATCAAGTGCACTGACAACCATAAAAAGAAAGACATATGTGAACTATGTTCATTAGTTTAATTAAGTATATATGGTGCTGGCCTTCTCTGTACACCCACACATCACAATGTCACAGTAATTAACAGTTTCGGTAAGCCAGCTTGCCAAAACTTGCGTGGGGCCAACTCAGTGGCTTGTCCCTTCGTAAATAAAATGGAGACCATGGATCCTTGGACTATGACAGCACTCAAACAATTAATAGCTTGTAAAACTACATCAGAGAAAACGTTTGAAATGAAAGTATCATCACAACTGAACTATACTTGCCTCAGTTTCAAAATTGTAGGAGCTGTCATACTTCATCTTCTTAATAATGATCCATAAGATTTCCTAACAAATAAACAATACATGCATACAAATTTATCAGTGGCATTTGGCATTATTTGCTGCTGCTAAAAATGTCACATTTTCTAGTCTGGAGATGTATTCAGTATTGATGTGTACATTCACCATTTAAACAGCATCCATTCACACATCAAGCCAGTGCTAGACAGTAACACATGCAAAATGTCTTACTGCCAAGTTACCAAATGACTACTGCATTCGTCATCTGATACCTAGAAGATGTGTCTATTCAACTGTGATTTGAAATGAAAGTGTAAAAGTGCAAATACAATGCAATTTCAGCTACAAAGATTGCGTTCCTTTAACAATGCATCTTTCAACAATAGTCGTCTAAGATGTGGTCCAGGGTTGATGGTTAATTTGGCTGAAGCAATAACAATCCAACACCTAGACAAATTTTTCTGCCAGGATGCATGGCTCAACAGAAGTCAGGCTTACACTAATATTCAAGTCGGGAAAGCAGAGGTAAAAGACAGAGTTCAGCCACTCGAACGATACAAACCCATACAAGACAAAGACCATAAGAACAGAACACTGATGACTGTCACCTGAACAATGGTTCTCTGCTTCTCATTAAGAGGCAACATTTGTTTCAGGAGTGTCATGTAGTCATGTGCAAACACAGCAATTGTACCAGAAACGTCGTCATCTTCACTATTGAGGAACTTCAACATAAATGGCACTTTGGATTCTAAAGCCTCAAGTGTCACTTGGGCATTTTTAACGTCTTGCGACTTCATCAACCTGCAAATGTAAAACACAATGACAACCAAAATGTTACAGCTTCCATGGAACAGGCAAAGGTTAACACACTTGTTTACACTCTACAGACACTCCTCTATAGAAATATGTAAGAAACTTCTCATAATCACTTTTACTAAATGCATGTATGGATATAAGTAAACAGCAACACGGCACATTTTAAGAACATCACAAAGGCACTGCGACACGACTAACAGTTCTAAAAATGTGCTTCAAATATTTACTCTTGGCTTACAGTCATCGTCTTTGTTTGGAACTCCTTGTTGGGTATTGCCCCCTCTTACTTGAGGGAGCTTTGCCTACCTGTCCGGTCCAATTTGGGACATGCTTCTCTTCGCTCCGCTGCTAGTGGTAATCTACTAGTGCCTCGCACTCACACCTCGACCATGCAGTGTCGTGCTTTCTCTGTTGCTGGCCCAACCCTCTGGACTGGACTTCCTGTTACTCTACGTCTTCTGCCCCGGGATTTTACTTCTATCTTCTATTCTTCTCTTAAGACTGTTCTCTATCGCCGAGGTTGGTTTGGGAGCGCTTCTGAGTAGTTTTCTTGAAGGGGCGCTATAAAAGTGTTCTGTATAAATAAATTAAATTGGTCAGCACGTAAACCTGCACTGTAAGCAAGCACAGTCTATTTCTTCCGTAGCTCCATGTTGTCTTCCCAGCTAGACCCCATCCCAGATTCTGACCTGGCACCGAAACTGACCAAACAACTTGGCTCTTGTGGACTTGATTAGATATAGCACCAGTAAATAAACTGGTCTCCCATTATTATTATTATTAATTATTTATTTATTATTAATTGATGCTGAAAAATTTCAGAGA
This sequence comes from Norana najaformis, assembly GCA_964023275.1. NCBI lineage: Eukaryota > Metazoa > Annelida > Clitellata > Crassiclitellata > Hormogastridae > Norana > Norana najaformis. The sequence goes on from OZ029923.1 coordinate 13,055,353, forward strand.
TTTACATTTAATATTTTTTTATCTAAAAAAATTGGTTATTAAGATCGTTGCACTTACTTCTGCCAACATGAAATCAACTGGAGTCCCATACCATTGACAAGCTTGGCTAACTTAGCCATATAGTCACCATCATCATCCTGCAAGCACAGAGAAGCCATGGCTACATTTTTGAAAATGTGCAATAACGCATAGGACTATAGACTGCAGTAGGAAAGAATTTCAATTAAACTGGAACAGTGCCAAAAACTTCGGATGAGTCTGGTCAAATCTAGAAGTGCAAGCTACAGAGACAAAAAGGTAAACAACTTACAGATAATGCCCAGTATATGAAAAAGTTAAGTCTGTTTTGTTTACAGCAGAAAAGTCTGCCTACTAAACTCCTACATTTTGTAAAGTTAAGAAGTCATCACGTCACTGTAAATTAAAAAGGTAAAGTTAACATTTCTTTATATGCCCCTGGAGAAATTCCTCAAGGGGGTGGCCTGAAGCACAATCATGACCATTGCAATTCAACAACAGGCTTCATTTCTAAGCCAAACCAAATGCAAGACTACTAATACTTTCCGCAACAATTATATTTCTTCAAATGAGGCTCGCATACTGGAGAAGACACAGAAATTCGATCAACAAGACCTGAAGTTCAAGGTTGAGGAGACCAGCAGAGTTGAGGACCTTGGTGAAAGATTCAATGAGCTTAGTCTTGGCAACTGGATCCATTCCCTTGATGATGATTTCGTGAATACAGTCGCACGTTGTCTCCCGTAACAGCGGCTGAGACATGAATCGCAAGAGGACAGGAACAAATCGGTCATTAGCTATAAGACCGATGTCTATCCACGAAACATATGCACCGATCACATTCAAACACATGCAGACTAAAGCCGGCTTTGTTGATTCATAGGTAACCTGTGTACACAACAACCATATTATTGCTTACACAGTAGTCAGGCTATGCAGACTGATGGCTCACTTCTGCAGCAGTAGTTGCGACTGTTTAATGTATCATGCAGCTACTTATGTTAAGATTGCCCTACCTTATACCACATATGTAAAAGTCAATTTAACACTAGTACCATAGCGCTGGCTTTGTCAATTCACAGTTCATAAATCAGCATGTAAATAAAACTCAGCATATCACAGATGGTGAGCACTAGCATTTAGTTATATGCTTACTTATATACTGCTTACTAGTCCCAGTTGTTAATAAATCACCTTACACCAGTGGTCACCAACCTTTTTCAAGCGCGGGGCTGCCTTGGGAAAATCCAAAAAAGGGGGGCTGCCATAATTTTTTGAATTAAAAATTGTGATTGTTGGTAATTTTGAATAACAAAATACCAGTGACTGCACAGTATATTCTTAGAGTATATAAGAAAACAACATATTTAAGAAACTTGAAATAAAAAGCAAATTTATCAATAGTTCATCATTTAGTTTACCAGCACTCATCAACTAGTGAGAAATCTGGCACTGCATGCTGCTCAACAGTGTTCCATACCGAGGTTCATAACTAGTTACACAAGTTCTTAGGTGACTCAAAAGATTCTCTGAAGTTGGCCTGTTTCTTAATTTTGACTTTCAAATGTTCACAGTTGAAAAAGTCTGTTCATATAGGTAAGTTGAACCAAAAAATGAAGCAACTTTGCTTGCAATCATGTAACAGACAGGAAATTTTTGTTTGTCAACTATCTTCCAGAAGTCACAAAACTTCTCAAAGCATTTATGCCGCTGTTTAAGTTCCAAACTTTCTTGGAGTTCTATAATCTCCAGCTCAAATTGTTCCTCCGAAACACCACAATCAACAGCTGTCCTAGAAATGATCTCAGGATCTTCAAGAAATGGATTCACAACGAACTGAAGTAAAGGTGCAGCAAGCAAGAAGTCTGCATATCTTTCTTTGAATTCACTGTGTAGTTTTGAAAGCAAAGTAGAATACTGAATTTTTGCCTGGTCAGTAGTTTCTTTTGTTGAACCTGCATTTGACAAGGCTGACAAATCAGAGACCATTTGGTTCAATTTGGGGAAATATTTCACATCACTGAGAGCTAAAGCTGACTGAAAAATTTCCAGTTTCTTAATGAAGGCCTACACTGAGCTATATAGTTCAGTTTCAAAATGAGAACCCTGTAACTTTAAATTTAGTTGGTTAAGGTACTCTGTAATATCAGTTAAAAAGGCCATGGAGACTTCACAAACAGTGACATCATTGGAATTGGCCAGTTTTATAACGCCATTCAAAACTATGTGTTATTTCAGTTATTTGTTAAAAGCTCTTGCGGGCCGCCAGACGCCTTCGAGGGCCGCATGTGTCCCCGAGCCGTGGGTTGGTGACCACTGCCTTACACCCATAAGTACCTGTTCTAAACCAATACTACAAGTACTTAGTTCACCAGACTAGAGTCCAACTCGTCACTTCCTTGGCTAGAACTGAAATTATGTTTTTACAGAAACTTACCAGAATTTGGTACCATGTATCAACAAGACTTGGAATGCACTGCAGTCGAATTGTGTCTTTAATCATAGCATTCCTCTGCAAATCCTTTAATTACACAAAAAAGACAAAATACAGATTTAATTTTTCTGGAAGAAAAACCAAGTTAGACATTTACTGAAGCAAAGAATGGTTAAAGTCAAACAAGTCAAGAGAATAAATCCACAGAAACAAAATAATTATCACATACTTTGCACTTGAAAAACATCTCATTTGATTCTACTTTAAACTATAATTCTTCACATTATAAAAAATCTAGTAAGCTGCTTAATTCACTCATAAAGATGTCAAACAGCGTCCCATCCTCAGTCACGGTTTCAAATACATACGAAACACCTTGACATTACACAATCTTTGTAGCCACATCAGTGACCATCAAGAAACATCATATTATAATGAGGCCATTTTATAAATTTCGGATGCACATTCTCAGCCGCATTATATCAGAATTTGTTATAATGTCATAATGGAGCTTGTTATAAGGAATTTCTGGTGCACGTGTGCTTTATATATTAATGCACAGGTGCTCCATCAGCAGCTACATGTCATTTGTGAATATCATTCCGAAGTAACATCAACTTCACATTACAGCGAGCTACCATTCTATTATGAAAAACTACCACTAAATGACTGCAACAAAAATATTTCCTAAAAGTCATGAAAGAATTTTGGTAGATATTAAACAATGCCAAAACAGTTGTTTTAAGTCTGCCCCAAAACAATAAATGAGACCAACCTACTGCAAGCCAAAACAACAGCTGGATGGATAAAAGTGATGGCAACAAGAGACTGAAAAGCACAGGGAGGAAATCAACACAGAGATATATCTCTACACATACCTGGATTAGACTAACCTGTGCGCCATGAACTATATCACGATCAGCGACTTCACTGTCGACAGCCAGAAGAATTCGCAGATACATGTCAACAGCAGGAATACCAAGTCTGAGTGTTTCATTCAGTTCATGAAAAAGCGAAGGCCACCGACATGGATAATCACACAGGCAGGCAAACACAAAAATCTGTGCTGCTTTATTACGAATGAAAGACTTCTCCTCAACTGCTTCATTCTGGAATGAAACAAATCACAACTATGTCACAACTGTTCACAAACACTGTAAGCAGCATAAATACAGTAGCAACTCGAACAGAAAAATAAACAGGAACATTTAACAATGTAATAACTGCCGACTATAACTGTGAATGTGGACATTAAGTTACTGTGTGCAAGTTAAAATTGGGATTGTGGCTGGTTGACTAGGACTGGTATCTCATATTCAGGGGACTAGTGTTGGTCAACTGCATTGGGTCCAATTCAACTGACTTGTGAGCAACTAGTCAACTATACTATATGCAGTGCATAAAAACATGCAACTATTTCATGGTTGACATTATTAGCCATCGACAACATGATGGGTAACTGGGTATCCATTCAAAAATGGACTTGGGTACCTGGGCCATAGTTTACTAAAATTCTGGCACCCCCAATCACCAAACACCTTTGATTTGATAGACTATTCCTATGACTTACGAGCCCTTGAATCCAGGACATAAGAAAACTTCTCATCCGCTGTTGTTCCACACCATTTGCACTGGCATATCTAAATTGCAAAAGTACCAAACATCACTAAAACAATGACTGAACATAGAGCTGCAAGATTTCAAATGCTTTATTCAAAGCGATAAAAGTTAATTAGCAGATGAATTAATGACCTTCCTTTTCAGGATTTAACGAGTTTTGAGTTCATCATGATTTACAAGATCAACGATACATATGAACATTTGGGACCCAAGTAACAAATCATAAGGAGCTGGCACAATAACTAAACCTTGCTGCATTCCAAAAGTTGAATTAAATTCAAGATTTTATGAAGTATACCTAATTCAGACAGAGTTTAGTGTAGAAAAGGGTTAAAACTGTAGTATGCAAAAAGCAAAGTCTGCACACAAAGTACTTGCCTCGTCTTTAAGTAGTGTTCGATAACTTGGAAACAGAAGAATCGAACGTGATCATTTCTAAAACAAAGAAATAGCAATCAGCATAAATGTCAACAAAAGTGTCCATATAAATGTAATCCAACGGTAAAACTGTTCAATTTGATTCAATTCTTTACTTATTCAACATTACGTGTTTGACAATTCTTAAACTGTTCCTTTATGAAATCATGTTGCCAAAACCAAACATGAATCAAATTCTGCAAAGTTAAATATTACAGTTAAGTTTCATGCATGTCCACCAAAATCAAATGTACAACACATATAATTACTTTTAGTGTATGTGTGCAACTGTACATTAACATAGTGCCTTTTAAGAAGCTCCTAAAGGTGCTTGTAATAGCCAAGAGGTCTCTGTTTGCTGCTAATGCAAGATTATCATTTATTCAGCAGACATTGCCATAACATGTCTCACCCCAGCAGAAGTCAAAAACAGTCAAAGCTTATTTTTAACATAAAGCCCATCACCTGTAATGAGCTAGTTCTCACAATAATCATTTAATGGCCATCAAAATGCTAGTTATGTCTAGGATTGGCACAAAATGGACAACACTGTGTCAAATGCAATATTTTAAGAACAAGTTTAAAATAGAATAATTACCCAGCATATGAATTTGTCATGAGTGCATTTATACAGATCTGCCATCCATTTTCTGACTGCTTCAACTCTTCAAAATACTGGGCAGCCTAAAATATTCCTCAAAACATATCACTTGCTACAGATTTGAAGCAAAGAAGTTAACTATAAAATAGAAAGCATTTTTACAAACAAACTCAAGCAAAATGTGACAACTGACTGAAGATAAGTTTTAATGCATTTATCATGTCATTTATACAGAACTTCTTAAGAGCATGTGACCTAAATACCTTAACTAAATAAGTGTGACTTGACATAATATAATACCTGAATGCATTTGTGCCAAGTCACACAACAGTACATAGGCTTATTCTGTGACACCCTCTGGGTGTGTTGATAGCTGGTTCATATGTCTTCAGTGTTTTCTTTAGTTTCATCATTACTACTTATTAACCATGTGAACAGCAAATATTTTCATGCCACATATTTTTGGTGTGTAAATTTTACCTGTTATTGTAAAAATATAATATCAATCCTAGAAGCTTCCATGTATACATGAAATTTGTGTCAAATTAAATGTTGGAATATGGTATGTTATAATTATCTGCCCATTAGTATGTGTTTTCTATGTACAGCAAGCTTAACTACCAACATGCTTCTAAATTTATTACTCACAGTTCACAAAGTTGTCTTCTTATATGTTAACTGATGTTATATTAAATGTATATAACAAAAAGTTGTGTTGTTTCAGTAGCAGAAGGCAACTGTTCTTCAAACCACAGCAATGCCAATGATGTTCAAAGGCTTGTGAATACAAATCCAACTAATTAAACTTTTCAGTGCCAACTTAACTCCTTAGCAATATTGCCAACAGCCTATGTACTTTGTTCACATGGCATGAATCTGAGTCTATCAGCTGTCTGCATGCTCAGATCAACTTGCGTTTCTTTTTCATTATTATTTAGTCAACTTAGTCACTATGATACCTAACAGAATTAAGGTAATGTGATTACCCGTTGTTGGGCTTGGCTATCTGCTGCTGACCCAAGTCCAAGAAGTGCTTGGTCATCCATTGTAAATACGTTCCATTGAACCTAAATCAACAACAAAAAATAAAAACAGGCATGCATTATATTGTATGAATACATGTATTATTGAAATAACAGGTTCTGCAGTACATACAGAAACAACAATTTGCAGGATATCCAACTATTCCTCACCTAGGGTTCAGTTTCATGTCAAAATCCAAGAGTCAGACAGGCAGTCAGTCAGATGACTACAGTGGGTGGTGTTTGGAATTGTAGATGTTGGAGATACACTGAGCACCACACAACTGCATGATGAGGAGTGGACACGTGCCAAACGCAAATTTAGAAGACAATTCGGCAAAAGTTGTGATTTGTTTACAAAATGCATTTCCAAAAAAATTTTCACAATATTATTTGCATCACAGAAACTTACCCAATTTTTAAATTATTGATACCTTTCTGTATTTCTTTCACCAATAAAAGTATTTTATAAACTTTTTGTTAGTCTGTAACTTACGGATGCCCACTGCGGATGACTAACTTATTAAATGGGAGTGCTTCCGATGTGTGGCAGCGCTCTAATTTCTCTCGCAGTCTGCGGCTGCCATATTGTTTCTAAGTAGGGTGATCGCAAGAGGCCGACTGCATGTTTACCTTGATAGTGTTTGGCAATGGTACATCATGGCAGATAACTCTCTGCAGCTCCACTATGAATTATATTCATTACCAACATAAAAATGTCACTTTATTGGCAAACGATGTTCTGCAATCTCTGTTTGTTTCTAAATCACTGTCAACGGGTATGTTCCACTACTGCTCCCCTACTGAGGTGATATACTTCTAAACATTATTCTTACTTTCAAACAAACGAGTCAACTAGCAAACCCACATATGAAACCAGAAGTACCATTCTCTAAACAATAAATTCACAAGCTAAACAAAATACTCACGCATTACATACGAGACAACAAAACACTGATTTTGTACAACGCTATTCGTCTATTTAACTGCGCAGTGATGGGAACGGTTGGAATGCTAAAATCGCCCAAAATGCCGCATATCCTCTTATAATCATTCTCGTACTACAATGGTTTTTTCCAGTTCTATCATGTAAACCCAACTAACTCTTATGTTGCATCACGTACACGCAAGTGTCAAAACGCGTGTTGTCCGAGGCAAGACAGTAGGTTCGAAATCACGTCAGTTCCGCCCTACAGTCATCACCAAACACTAACTAAATGTATTCTACTGTCTATCAGCTACGGCATACTCACTGTGTGCCCGAACATTCAAAAAAATAAATAACTTGGCTTTATGGTACACTTTTGTCTCGACTCGACGACATATGATGAACTACAATCCACGTTTCTTACGTCTCGCGACAAGTCTCGTGATTTTCTCTTCGTAGAGCTCAACAGAATCGGTTGGAACGAAGATCACGAACAGACACGATTGCATTCGCTCGTTATGGTCCAACCGTCCAAGCAAGGACATGATGAATTCCTTGTCGTCCAAGTATTTGTACGACTCTATTTCTGCAGTATTAAGCTCCACAGTTTAACGACTAGACATCAGTCAATGGCGCTGAATATGAGTTAAGGACTTGCTCTAGCTCTCTACAAAGCAATCGTCTCAGAGGAGGCTCGAACCATAGTGTATAGGACTCCAGTGTGTAGGCCTAATCTGCGTTACAAGCCGAAGGCTCTAACCAATCGGCTACCCTGCTTCACATCACATAATATAACATTAGGTTACGTAACATATAATGTTACATAACATAGCACAGCATGACATAACATAGCACAACATGACATTCGCCTGTGAATACGCTGGTTTCCGCGACTTAGCTTTCGTTGGGCGCTGTAGAAATCTCGAGATTAGGCCCCTACGACTACGATTACATAACATAGCACAACATGAGTTTTGATTGGTTCGGAAGATATTCCTTCAAGATCTTCGCTTACAGACTTAATGTTGGTTACCTTCCCAGGTTGGGGCGGGCCAGTTTAAAGTTGCTGTCATTGTATCCAGGGCGCTTCATGATCTAGCACCGAGATGCCTTTCTTACTTATGCATTCCACTCACATTTAATCGCACCAGTACAAACTTAAGATCAGCCTCCTATGGCCAACTATATGTTACAACTTACCAAAAAGACATGTGGTTTCTGTGCCTTTTCACATCCTGGTAGACCTACGCATCTAAGGAATTCACTACCACCAGCTTGAGGACTTTTCTCTTTTTCTTATTTCATTTTGCAAAAAAATTGAAGACATCTTTTTCCAGCTACACAGGCTTTCGAGGCGAATTCATAAAAAGCTAGGCATAAGTATAGATCTATATAAGTAGGCCTATCTGATTAATCATAATAAATAATGTTAGTCTGTTAGAACCACTGTGTATAGGCTAGAGGGTCTGTAATCTCGACTCTCGAGTCCTAGACCATGCTTAATTATTAATTTTTTTCAAAGAATTTATTACGAGAGATCTTTCTTTCACCACCTCTGCCAGTTTGAATGAGCTCAACGCCATTTAGGCTCCGTGTACGGACCATACTAACCAGAAATATAAATATCTTAAATATAACCGCGATAGGTATGCAATCTTAACCTCGAGGATTTTTAGAGCCAACAAAATCAATGTCATCTGAACCACGTAGGCCCAACAAATTCTGACACAGATGACAGTGGAACTCTTGAAATTTTCTACAGAAACTATAATCAAGGCCCGGATTGAGGATCATTGAGGCCATCGGCACAAATTAAAGTGGACCCATCTCTTCCCCCCCGCGTAGCGGCTACTCAATAGACAGAAAGTGTCTGGGACGTATTGAATACCCACGCGCGGGTCTGTCTTTTCAATGCACTTGTATGCTAACAAATTACAATGTATCTATTAGCAATAATGTTACAACAGCTAAAGAGCTGTTATGTATAAAGGCATGCTACCATGCTTCATCCCCACAGTTAACAATTTAGCTGTCTGAATGAGATGTAGACAATAAGATGTCCTTTAAATACCAATCAAAGCTTAATTGGATCATGTGTTGAAAATGCAATATTTCTGGTGAAGTTCATGAATTCGAGGCCATTGCTCAGTCGTGCACAAACATGTGTTAAGATCGACTGGTTGAAGTAAGCGCAGGGACACTGCGCTCGCTCGTTCTCCAGTTGGCTTATAAGGTCAAATGTGTAAACCTTCACCCCCACCCTGTACAGTGTCACCCAACTATCAAACTGGTGTTGCGCCTATGGCAACTCTCGCTGTATTGTTCAATTCCACTTTAAAATCCTGTTTGAACAATAAAGTTTAAAAATTGAATAAACTTGCCTGATTCGTATGAAGCCCACAATATCCCTCCTCCCGTTCCTCAACCTACGTCCCATACCAGCTCTCTCCCCTCTCTTCCTACCTTACCTTGTCTTCTATTCCTCTCTTATCGAGTATTTTACTGATGGTTTGTTGGTTTTGAGGTGTAAGACTGAAATATAAGCAAAATCAATCGCATGGCCCCAAAGTTATGGAGAGGGCTTGAACGGTTTTGTTGCCTTGGCTAGCTCTAATATCTTAGTATTAATATTAATCTGAGCGAACATTCACTGTCACCCCAGAATCAGATTTACTGACTGCACATATAATAAGCACTCTAAATAAGTATATAAATAAACAAATAAATATTTAATCCTTTACCCTCAAAGTTACTCAGATTTTTATGTAACATAGCAAAACTAAAAACTTTGAAATTTTCAGTTCCTACTTTAGTGACAGCTCCAGAATATGTATCATGCAAGAAACATTTGTTCACAAGGCAAAATCTGACCCAGGCTTGGTTCCTGCTAACAGCCTGGTCCACTGCTGCTCTGAGCAGAGTATATTTAGGGCAGAGTAGAGTATGCTCAGAGCATACTCTGAGTATACTCTACTTCAATAGAGCATACTCATCACCTTGTCATACTCTTTGAGCCTTCTTATCAGTTCTACCAGATCTGTTTTTTTACCTGCTAATAGTGTTGTGTCATCTGCGTATCTCAGATTATAGTAGGCCTATACTCTTGAGTATATTCTACTTCAACAAGAAAGAACAGCTGGCAGAGGAAGCAGAGAAAATTTCTTGGATACACAGGATTTGTTTACAGAATGAATAACATATGGCAGACAGAAGATGCTAAATTTATTTCTGTATGAACGCATATGTTCATACAGTTTGACCACGATGCCGATTTAGAAAAATACTGAGAATGTAAACATATCATACTTGTTAATAAAAAAATAATATTCACAACTGAACCTAGCAGCAAGGGCCATGAAGCTGATCCACCCCAGCACAAACAAGGTAATAAGCTCGTGCAGTTTGCTCGCTCTGCTAATTCATATTCCATGTCTGAACAGAGTTAGTCCAAGAAAACTCCAACCTTGCTCAGCAGTAGTGGAACAAGCCCCAAGAATCCATATAATAGTCTCACGAATCACAAAGACAACCATATTATTTTACTAGTTTTAATACATGAAAAATAAATATAACAAGGAAATATACTCATAATATTAATGTACATAATATTTTGTGTCTAGTGCTCTCTGTTTAGATCGAATCCTGTATGGATGTATGTATGTATCTGACTATTTATATAGTGCCTTTAAAAAACCTCACAAACAAGCTACTGTATTAAATAATGTCTTACATCTTTACCATGGCATTAATGGTTTGAAAGTATTACAGTACAACATACAGAAGTACTGCTTATTATTAACTCTACCATCAAGTCACATATTTTCACAGTATTACATGGAAACTGATTAGGCCTAACACAGTGATGGGCAACTGAACAGGTCTATTAATTTTATGGTCGAATGAAGTAATAATTATAGATTGTTACCTGTGAAATGCAGATCAGGTAGCTGACCAAAATGGCCTTTAAGTCACAAGTCAGAACTTGACAGATAAAATGACTTCACAATCAAGACATAACATCTATCTCAACTATCTACATATAAATACTGTAGCTTAGATTTGAGTGAAACACACACATTTGAGCACACTGATCCTACCACTGTTTTGCCAGTAAACAATGAGCCCAACCTCTCCCTATGTACTGAGATTCTGGACCAGCCCTGTTGCCCAGTTGGGTGCAGTCCTTCAATCAGAAGAGACAGCGAATGATGGGGCACATATCAGATAATAAGACCTCAGTTCACAAAGTTGCTTTTAACAACAACAAAAAAGAAAAATAACATAACTACTGTCAAAGTTGTGGAGATTCCCTTTCAATATCCGAAGATTTTAGGTGTGTAAATGAACTCTTACAGCACCCAGAGTAACAGAAAGCTGTGAAGAAAGACATAGGCTTTTGAAGCACAAAATTGAGTACATGACAGATAGCAACAAACTCAGAACATGATTATGCAAGTTTTTTATGGAAATACGAACATTAAAGCAACAATCAGGAACACAGTTAATGTTTGAAGACTCAAGAATGATTAGCTTGCCGTTGGATACTTTTGCTGCTTGCTAATGTCCATTTTCAGTATTAAATGCTTATTATTCATTAATTAAAAAGATCATGAAACACACATAAAGAGATCAAATCAGTTTCAGCAATAACCTTAAAAGGTATTACTACGTAATTATCATTTGAGACAACAGCAACAATCCTTCTGATAAAATAATGATGTTAATGTAACGAAACACAGACGGCAACAGCAATATGAACATGCCTCTGAAAGGCAAGTCACTAAACCGACAACCATCACACACGCACATACACACACTGACATGACTGTGAGATATGACTGAATAAGAACATCTAGAAACAACATCAACTGGATTTCTTTCTACGGTTGATCCCTGACAGCATCGGGATTTGTAAAACTGAAGCCTCCGAAGACATCCTGGTTCATAGTCATGAGCAGTGCTTTATCAGTTGGTGTCAGTTGTACCTGATTCTTTGTAAACTCTGTGTCAAAGTAACTTATGTCACTTGGTGATTTCTGGAAAGATCAAAACAAAAATTTACAGCATTTAGAGTCATTTCCTGAAATATCAACATAAATGTTAAACTGTGTAAGTCTTCCTAGATGCCAAATACCTGTGGAAGACTGACTTCATTCAGTCCTTTTGAAAGATGACATAGTTATAGAAACAACAAGTAACAGTAAACATCTGTACGATTCATGCAGATCATTGCCCATATTCATCAGGATGTCGAATTATTTATAACAAAAGCTAATTTCAGCAATAATTTCAGCAACCTTTCTGCAGGAAAGTAGAAAAGGTGCAACAACAGACAGCATCAAAAGACTACAGAAAAACCGAGGTTAAGTAACGTAAGGTAATTTCCAATTTACTACACACCTCTACCAACATTAGTTCTCAGTGTCGCATGGCAGAAGATCATTGGACTCAGTGCAACTGCAATCCAACAACCCGATCTTTTTACATGGCCTGACAACACATTGTCTGTTTCACTTCATGCACAAGGGTGAGGTTCCTCAAAGTCGCTATATAAATGCTCATATATTTACATACATATGCAGGTTCAGTGGCACAGAGGTGAAAGGCAGAAGCAATTGCAATCCACAACAACCCACTCAAGGAGAAACTGATCAAGACATATCGGAGAGTATTTTGGTGGCAGAGATATTTCAGTCCAACATTTATCATAGATGCAGAGACCAACAATGCCCACATTAAACCTTAACAGCGGCAATCACCATCTCTGCAGTTCATCATGACCAGTAAATTTATTCCCAGCAAAGGACAGAACTTCACTGTGCTCTGTGCTTACAATGGATGAAATTAATCATGCTAGGAACAAAATATTACACTAAGTATTTCTTCAGCAACTGAAAAACCAATTTTGGTTTTTCAGTTGCTGAAGAAATACTTAGTGTTTTTAAACGTGAGAAACAAATTAACAGCCTCCAGGCAAAATAAAATCAGTTATCTATCCATAAGCTAAGATTGGGCCAAATTAGTTTTTGGTCAAGAGGTCTATAAGATAACCAGCATGAGATCAGTGTGCAGCCTGAAATACTGTCCGAACTAAGGCCAAGAACTAAGACATCTTCATCAGAAGTTTAAAAAGAAATTAAGACACGAAGAAGCCAGAACTAACAACGTTTGGTTTGAATGGAGGTTCAATCAGTCGATTCTCCAATTTGCACCAGTCAATACACTGAAAGAAACTGTGCTGTCGAATAGGGCCATTGGGTGATCCAGACATTCCAAGCCTCATCACAGGATTTCTGTCCAGAAGCTAATCGATTCAAAACAGCAAACAAAAAGTCTTTCTAGTGCAGTTTTATGTTTTACTTCTAATCCAAACATTTTTCCACAATACAAATGAGCTACACAAATTTGTATGCACACTACTGGAGATAAATTTTCAATATTTAATAAAGAAAATGTCAGCATTGTAAGACATATCTGGTGAGAAGTCATCAGATTAGACTAATAATACTAGAAAGTTGTGGAATCATTTATCTACTACAGAAATAATCAGATGAGAATAATGCCAAGCCATTTGTCTACTGACTTGAGAGATGATTGTTGCCGCTTCAGGGCGGACGAATCTCGGATAATACGGGGTGTCATGGCAAATGGATTGGAACAGGTCATCCTCTGTATCTCCGTTGAAAGGTGACTGACCAACGAGCATCTCATACAACATGACGCCAAAAGACCACCAGTCCACGCTGCTATTGTACTTTTGGTTGTTTATTATCTGAAATTGACGTTTTGTGCATGTCTTTAAATGGTGAATCACAATGCCCAATTACATCACATGCTTTTTCCACTCTTGGTTATATGGCCCTCCAGAAGAATCATCAAGACCCTATGCTAAGAAAATTCACACATGAATATGATACGCTGTTCGAACAACGGTACTTAAATATTAATAACCCTGACTCAAGACATAGATTTTGAGGCGTTTATGTCAAGAATTAAAATTAGCACCAAAACTGCTAGTGCATGCATATAAACCACATATTAAGTATTCAATGCTTAAATATTAATCAGTGAGCTTAACTGCATTTTGACTAGCAATTTTAAGCCGTTCATGTGGAGGATTAAAACCAGCACCCACATTGTTAGTACATATACATAAAACCAAATATTGTGGACACTAATTAAGATACAGGTTAGCAATCTGCATAACTCCTTACTTCAGGTGCAATGTAGTCAGGTGTTCCACAGAAAGTCACTGTCTTGTTTTCTTCAAATATTTTTTCTTTACACATTCCAAAGTCAGCAATTTTGATGTGACCATCTTTGTCCAATAAAACGTTGTCCAGCTTCAGGTCTCTTTGGAAAAAACAGAAATACCGAGTAAAGGTGCAGCCAGTGCATTAAGCTGGCTCTTATGGACTTAGTCTGATATAGCGCCGCTGAAATAAGCTGGTCTCCCTGACGCAGCTTTCATGCCATGCAGAGAAATTTAGGGTTAGGGTTAATCCTAACCCTTAACCCTAACCCTGCCTCTCAGTCTTAATGGACTAATCTTGTGGATATTGATCAGATTTGGTTTTAGTGCATCATTGGTTGATGCATTTTGCACTAGACACTCGCTGCTAGAAGTTAATTAATAAAAAAATTCTATAAACAATACAGAACTGGGTTTGTTTTTGAATGCAGTGTGCTCATCTGTCAACATCATCACCAGTCAGTCAGTCAGTGAAATCTGCAAGTATTCCACGCAGGTCACAGTCATTATTCATCTTCAGCAGCAACAAGACCAGGGACATCATTCGCTCAAAGCCAAAAATCAGTCAGTGGGCCTCAGAGCTCCTGTGCAAGCAGACTTACATACATACATATGTACATACACACAAAACACATAAATATACAATAAAACATACATAATATATATATTTCTGCATGATTATGCATATTTGAAATACATACATTGATACATACGTATGTACATCTATACATACATACATACATACATACACACATCTATACATACATACATACATACATACATATATACACACATCTATACATACATATCTATACATACATATATACATACATACATGCATACATACATACATACATCTACACATCCATACATACATAGGCATGTACACCTACACATATAGACCATGTACAATAGTACAAGCTTATTGGTGGTTTCAGCGTCTGTCTGGGGTCCTTTTAGCTTAATAACAGGTTTTACCGTGATCTGAAATTAGGATTTGTTGCTTAGTCATAGTTCTGATTACCACTGAGCTGTTCAAATAGACCAAGAAATTTATCCCTGACCCACATCAACAAATCAATATAATGGTTGCTTATCGTGACCCATCAGAAGACACGTTCTGCACCCGTCCTACCTTAATTTCGCGGAAGCACTCTTACGGTCCGACCGACCGCAGAGCCATTTCAAATGCCAGCATCACTCCATTACTCTTTTATTATATCCATTATATATATTTATTATATCCAAATATAGATATAATATATATATATATATATATATATATATATATATATATTTATTATATCCAAATGAGATGTTCCAAAAGACTCAGAAGTTATGGAGCACGTTCACTTTCCAGGTCAAGAATATTGGTAATCCTTATATTTGTCCTTTGACTAGGCTTCTCATCTTAAAATAAAGTGAGTCAAATTACCTTATAAAATGTTACAGTCATGATTTTAGTAGCAATAGTTGCTTATTATATTTCTTAGAAGAAGCGCTTTTTGGAAAGTATTATGCATGTCAAAAACATGATTCTCCTTTCTCCTTTCTCCCATAAAGTTATAAAACAATTCTTTAAAATTTTGAGTTTTAGTTTTAAAGTACAGCTTTCAAAATCTGGTTAACTGCTGTACAACGATCATTTATTTCTGTTACTATAAACAGAAGTCAGCTGAGGTGCTATAAGATATTGAAACAGTTTAAAAGAAAACCTACGTAGAAATATTTTATAATGCACAGTTTTGTGTTCAGGTTAACATATATTTTAACATCTCTGCCTCAAGGCAATTACAGAAAGAAAAGGATTATAAATATGTGTGACTGAGAAAAATGTCATACCGGTAAATTACACCATGCTTGTGCAAGAACTGAAGACCACAGACAATTTCAGCAGAATAGAATCGAGTTCTGTCATGATCGAATCTCGATGACTGTTGAATGTGGAACATCAAGTCTCCGCCATTCAGGTATTCCATTACAAAATACAGATGACTCTAAAGGAGCAACATAATCCAGCTGTGAATATAGCGATAAAAGAACAACATGTATTATGGATAGTGTTTTCGAAAAATTCTTAAAACGAACTACAGAAATCACCAGCAACATAACATTTAATTTAAACAGAACAAACGCCAGCAATTCAACCACCACAGGTGTCCAGGGCACCTGCTTATTCACAAGCACTGTGTCAAGTCCCAGAGGTTGTCCAGTGATACCACATGAAGAACATCCAGTTTGCCGAAAGACCAAAAACAGAATGAGACAAAGGAACTATTAAGATAGGTTGTTTTTTGTTTAGGTTGTGGGTTTTGAAAGAAGTGGGAGCTGATGCATCAGCTGGAACTGAATTGGACAGGAAGAAATCTAAGTGGCAGAGATTTTTGCACCCCTAGATTTTAGTTATTGTAGCAACTCAATAGATCATTCACAGAGGTATTCTTGTTACAGTCACTGAGTACTGAATGAGATTCTGGACTTTACTTACACATAATGCAATGAAAATTATATCACCTAATGAAAACTGTTTTTACAAAATGGATATTAAAAAATCTACATTTTCCTGGGAATTTATTACCCCTTATTTATAAATATGATAGGTTTTTAAGGTAGGTAATATTAAATGCAACAAATGAAAAATTAACAAATAGCAGTTCTGTCATATGAAATAGATTTATTTTCTACTTGGAGGGGATTTGTATAGTCGACGACAGCATGTAAGAAAAAGCTGACGGATTACTGGTTTTCAGATTTCTGGTTTACTGTTTAATACTTTCCAGAACTGGAACTGACAGGCGTTTGGAATGTGCTGTGGATGTGGGTGAGGAATGGATGCTCTCCGGCAAGGATCAAAACACGTCTTTCGATCATTGTGCATTCAACATCGTCATCTTCCAACACAACGTCCTTCTTCAGGAGTTTTACAGCATAATAGCAATCCAATCCTTTCAACTCAGCCAGCAAAACCTACAATAAATTAAGTCTTCCTACACAGATATAAATAAAAATTAAAGAATTGCAACTTACTTTTGTCCTCACAATTTAATCTAGAAAATACTTAATAAACATCACTCCTGTTCTCATAATATAATAAAAAATTATGCATAAAATTCAGTTAAAAATACCAATGAGCCAAATGCACAAAAAAGCAAATGGATTGTTTTCATTGTATTTCCACTCCAGCTGATATAATCAACAACCCATGGGACTGTGCTTCAACAGGACTATTATAGAAGATGAATGAATGTATGTGCTAGAATTGCAATAAATGGACCTCTGCAGGAAAACAAATCCAATTTCAGAATTAGCTCCCATCTAAATAATATAGATCACCATCTACCAGCAGATGATATTTATCCATCCCATCAACATTTTCCAACATTTTTTCCACACTCAACTCTCTTTGCTACTCTTAACTGTTCAGCAAAATCATAAATCAGAAATGATTTGAGAAATTGTCCTCAAAATGAAAAAAAATTTGCTCAGTAGAATACTGTGATTTGTTACTAGATGATGATAGTTTACCGTTTACAGACCTTACCAAAACTCCCTCTTCCTAGAACTCTCAAAAAGTTGAAATCATCGGGAGAGAACTTTTTTAGGTTGTCGGCTCCTTTGATCTTTTGCTGTATGTAGCCATGGCCTGCAAGATCTGTTTTTCTGTTTTCCAAACAACTGTTATCATTTGTCTGGTTTCAACAAACACAAAGTAATGCTTTCATTGCTGCAAAATTAGCATAAACACCAGTCTCCAATAGCCAATAAAAACGACCTGTAGAAATAAACACTGGCCTCTTTAAAATGTCAGTCTCTAATAAATGCTGGGTTTTATTAGGTGCCAGAATGCTGGTAACAGCGTATGTGCTACGATTACGTCACTTCACATTGCAGGCAAAGCTGAGCAAGATGTACATCCGTGTTTAGCAGTGGTGTTCATCATAAAAACAAACACGAATACGATATCTTGCCAATAGGCAAAACTGATTTATACAAATAAACGCAGGCAAAACTGATTTATACAAATAAACGCTGGCCTCTTTTAAACGCCGGTCATCAATTACCACTGGGAAGGGGGATAAAAACAATGCATACAGATAAAGTCTTCTTGTGGTTCTCTGCCCCGTAGGCAGGTTCATACGTCCAATGGCGTCATTTTTTTTGGCGTCATTTTCAGTTTTCAGATAAAGTAAGGAGCTTTATAAGAAGTTTTAATGTGAGTTTTACGATTGACACTAAATGTTACACAAAAATCGCTTTAACAGTTTCACAATCAGTCAGCAGAAATTCAGTAACTGTTCAGTTTGTGCTGATTATAATTATCTGTCACATCATTGAATGCTGATCACTCAGAATGCACATAAATAAACAATTTAGTTACACTGAAACTTTAAAGCACCACTTCACAGCTGTTATTAAAAATCAACACATTTAAAACTGAAATTAGCTCAGTCATTATTCTCAGTAGAACCTAATGTAAAGTAACAAATTTATATATTCTCCCTCATCCAGGCTCTGAGAATGAGAGAGTGAAATGGTGGCTGAAAAGAATGCTGAAAAATTTACTCATTTAGAATTTTAAGAAAATGAATGTTTCTGCAAAAAAACTTGCTCAATAATTAGTTGACTTAACTTACCTTTGAGGAAGAGGAGGAGTCACTTGACTTTGAGGTTGTTGAAGACAGTTTCATTGAACCGAGTAATTCAGCCATTATTTTCTGGTTGATACCACACAGGTTTGGAATAAACTTTTCACATTTGTGGTGACAATCAATACCACATTCTACAAGGAGAAAGTAACCAAAAGAAACTTAACCAAAGCAGGAAATTATTAAAGAGTGAAAATACAATTTATTACTCTGTTACCAGTAGTGTAATTATGGGCTCATAAGGCCTGCAAATGAGGTAGGGTCCAAGCCCAAATCAGAAATGTGATTTTGGGAGGCAGTAATTTTAGGTCATGCCACTGTCTGTTCCCAGTGTTAATGGTTCAAAGCTAACATGTGATATAATATACCAGTAATAAAACACTACCAAGCAATTTTTAGCACCTTTTCATTACTCTGGAATGTCTGTAAGCTGTCCTGATGGTGGATTTCAGATAAAGCCACTGATTCTTGTGTGACAAGTGTCAGAATCATACTGTCATTCTGAACAGTAGACAATCTACTCATCCAGCTGTATACATTCCCTGTTTACGAACCCAGTAGTTGTAATTGTTCTCAAGCCACCCAACATATTCTTCTCAGTAGTATTACTATCAAAAGACAGAACTTATGGATGTTGCAATCACTAAGAAAAGTCTTGATGTGAAACTCAAAGTTACACATTTATCAGGAGTGCTAAACAGAGCATCAATTACAAGTCCATCTTGAATGAATCATTTGCCATATGCTTGAGGAAAATTCGCCGAAGTGATACCTTGACATTTAAGTCCCTGTCGGAAGAGACCATACAGCAAAGAGCCGCAGTGGTCACAAAATGTCGGTGACATATAATTGTTCACTTTGAATCGATGCGGAACGTTCAGATTGAATCTTTCAGTCAGTTTCTAAAAGAAGCAGAATCAGAGTTGATTTTTGAAATCTCAACTGAACAACAAGTCCAGCTATGGATTACCAGCAGTCTCTGCATTGGTAAGCAGCACAGTGACAGTGGATGATCAGATAGGATCAGGTTTAACAGCACAAAAAAACACAATGGTCCTTTGAAAGAAATCCGATTTCACAGTAATGTCATGGCTATTCAGCTTAGACTGATTATTATCTGCCATGTCAGTGAAACCTGACAACTCAGAACACACACACACACACACACACACATAAACAGGTGGGGGATGGGTTAGAAGAACAGAAAAAGCAAAAGCATTCAACTTAAACTACATCCAGAAAATGAGCAAGCTTTCACCAGTCTGATTAGTTCATGGTATATTTTACTTTTTTCACATTAGTTTTAATACTAATAAGTCTGAAATATTAATACTGAAAAGATAAGTTTATGTAACTCCTGTCTCAACTTTGTTGTTCAACTCAGAATTTTGTTAGCATTCAGACATGAATATGAGTACAAATTCAACTGGAGGCAAAGGTGCTTTTTGAAGCCATCAGAAAACAGAAACCCGATATCTACCATGCTCAGATTATTGCATCATGATAATTGCTCTGATCTTACGGAAATCATTAACCTTTAATTTTATCTTGAATCTCATTCAATAACAAAATGTTCAGGTCCTTGTCAGAGAAACACATATCAAGTTTCTGACTTTGAAGACCAGAACATGGACTAACCTGTAGTCATGGTGTAGTAGAAATGGGGTGGGTAAATGGAAGGTGCGTGACATAGCATGGGGTGTTTATAACAGGGTGATATGTACCTGTGTTTCTCGACTGTCTTTGGCACTACCAGGACATTTTCCAAGAACCTTATCATGACATCGTTTATGAACTGCGCAGTTGCAAGCTGAAACGGAAAAAGAAACAAAACACAAATCAGTTACACCTTGGACGAAACACAAGCAATAAAATCTCTTTTGTAGTGTATAATGTTGGCCAAACGAAGAAATCAGCCATCTGAAATTGTGTCCTCAGTCTGATTTCCACTGGTCACATCAACTCCGCAGTTCATGCCGTCTGTAAGGGAAGGCTGTCAAGTAATAGCACGGCAATTGTCCTGTTATTGCTACATGTATATGCTGCTTTTACAAACATGCATTTACCAAGACTAAATCTTATTCTGACCATTAACTGAACCCAATGGCCACACACAAGAAAACAAAATTTCGCAGCAATGCTACAAACACAATTTCAAGTGCACAAACTGCGATAATGTTCATAAATACATGTACTGTCAGTGAAATTTACATTACAGTTGCACAGAACATTCGGTTCAGAGTCACAAGCACAAAGTTAAGTGAAATAACATCATAAAATATTAAGCAGCCCATGTAACTATAGTATATCACCTTTAAATATGAAAGTCATGATTTAAGTATCTGAAACACCAGTCTGTTGTGATGATGAATAATAAAGCGGACATCTTTATTCTCTTCATCACTGTCAGTGGAAGACTTTTACCAAGAAACAGCAAAAGCACCTGTTTAATCAATCATGGACAGTAACTTACCTTGACATTTGTAGCCTTGTTTGTTTAGACCCCTGGATGAAAACAGAATACACAGAATTCAGAATTTTCAAATATAATCTTTACAAACAAGCTTTGAAATCTAACAAAACATTACTTCTGAATCAGTACAAAAAGTCTGAAGTAGTCTCAGGAAAACTCATTATGTCTCCGGAAAATACTTCTACAGTGCTACTTTAAACACCCAACTTAGGCTAGCTAGCTGTTACAAACACCCCATTATATGCTATATGCCATCCAAGTATCCACTATTTCTAAAGCATACATCAATGCAACATGGATTCTACATTCTGATCTTCATTCTAAAAGTGTCAGTTCTATGAGCAAACCTCTTTAAACGTCCAGAAACTATTTTTATAGCACTACATCAAGCATCCTGTTACAAACACCCCATACTATGTCACACACCTTCTGTTTACCCACCCCATTTCCACTGCACCATGACTACAGGTTAGTTCATGTTCTGGTCCTCATTCAAAAAATTTCACAGTTCTGTAAGAAAACTCATTATAGTCCCCATTTCCAATGTGTGATGACTACATGCATCCATGCTCTGACCTTCACTGTAAACATTTCGAAGTTCTATCAGGAAATCTTGTTACATCTCCTAAAACTACCTCTACAGCACCAATGCAGTCACCCAAAAGATAACTGTTACAAACGCCCCATTCTATGTCATACGCCTTCAAACTACCTGCCCTTTATTTCCATTGCACCAATTCTGCATTGGCTTCATCTAAAAACGTTATATTTACATGTAAAAACCTCTTTGCTCATACAGAAACTATTTTCAAACAGTACTAATGACGCATTGCCAAAGCTGATACCAGGATTTATTTTCTTGCTAATACATCAGACTGATGCATAATCATGTATCTGTCAATTTGGCACTAATCTATTTGTCAGACGTTCCTGCAACATGGCTAACCCTCACACTTGGTCCCGATGTCTCCCATTAACAAAAAATGTCACCTTAATATTCGTCTGTAGGCTAGTGCCCATCGTCCGTACATGACAGACTTTTAAAATGCCAGTTTTAATATAATAAGTTTAAACCAAACCAATCAACATGTGGGATAATTAATAAATGAGAATGTACATGTTTTCAACAGTGAATGTATTGTAATTGTAATTTGAGATTTATAAAGCACCTCTTAGAGGAAAAACTCAACACAGGTGCTTCTGAACCCAAAAAAGTAAAATCACTGTTGAACTGCACAGTCTTCAGGCGCCAACAGGACAATGAGAGGTGAAGAGAAAGGAGCTCAAGTATGGCCTCGACCCTGCTCATTTTTCAATTAATTTATTGGGTGAGATCCTTCACCATCATTGCCCATTTGAATGGGTGCCACGCAATTTAAGGTCCCCGAGATTAAAATCTCTTAAATACAGCCACTACATGTTGGCTACCATATGACAGGTTTTGAATATTACCGGTATGTTCAGTATCAGTGTTCACAAGCAAAACAATGTTCATTGTAAACAGTGATGCTTATAAATATACATAGGAATAGGAGAAAATACTGCTGCACATATGTACTGAAGTTTGCTTAAACTAAGTCACAGAACAAATACAATGAGTATAGAATTTCTGTTAGTTTTCTTTATAGATAAACATTGGCTTTGAACTGTACAGCTGATGGAATTACATCTTGCTGTAGTTTCGATCCCACTGCCTGCAGCAGGGTAACACAAAAGCCAAATAAGTGACAGACATTTTGCCCACAGCCATGGATCAATTCACATACATGAAGCTATTGGTGCGAAGAACACAATTTACAATACTGCAAGCCACTACACAAGATGAAATATGTCACAAGATAAAATTAAGGATGAAATGTGGTCCATAAATCAATCGACTGACTGAAACAGTTACCAGAGGAAGTCATTGCAGTAGGAACAGAATGTTGGCTGCTTGAAAAATGTTGCGATGAATTTGTGACCCATTGCTTCGTGGATTTTGGGGTGCTTGAATGCCCCTTGGCGTTTAGCAATTCCTCCATGCATTTCTGTCAAAGAAAACATGTTGCACATTTCCGTGACACATTAAGTTACAGCTCTGACAGCAGCATAGATTGGGTCCACAATGGGCCCCTAGATGGCCATCAGTTGCAATCAGTGGCACAGTTGGCGCCAGATGAGCTCAATGAACGTGGCTGCAGTAAAATATCATTAATCATTATGCTTATCAACATAACTTCAATTTTACAGCTAATATTGCTGGACATTATACATAACAGTTTAAAATAATTTCATAAAAAATCAAATAAAAGGGAATAATTTGCATTTTCATCCAAACCAATTCATTACATGAGAAATTAATGACTTATAAACTGATAAATCAGAAAAGCAAAGGTATATTTTTGTGAGGTGCTAAAAGGCATTATATTAAGTGTCTGGATATATACAAGCATACATACATACATATATATTCAATGTATGTATGTTGACAACCTCCAGCTTAATAACTAGACAAAGCAATGGTATGGGAATGCAAGGTAAGAAAGTCAAATTACAAAATTAATAAAGAAAAGATGAAGAGAAGAGCAATTCCCTAAGCCAATCCCAAAAAACAGCCATGGGTATAAAGGGTAGCAACTTCATTTTTCTTAGCCTCAGCACATGAAGATGAGTAGCCAGTCCTCTCCCTTCCACCTGATCTTCCCACCAACAGTGAACCGTTAATGTACTTATTTTGAAGCAGATTTTGGTAGGGTGTGTCAGTGCAACAGGAATCTCTAAATATCTTTTTGCCCTGGCAGAGGTTTGAAACCCTAGCCTCTCAGCTGACAGTCAGGCACACTAACCTATATGAAGAAAAATTAACCATATATGTAAAAGAAAAATAAGAAACTAATTACATATATCAAGAGAAGAAGAAGAGGAAGAAGAAGAAGAGGAAGAAGAAGAAGAAGAAGAGGAAGAAGAAGAAGAGGAAGAAGAAGAGGAAGAAGAAGAAGAGGAAGAAGAAGAAGAGGAAGAAGAAGAGGGAGGGGAGGGGGAGGGGAGAGGGAGCTTAAGCAAGGCCCTGAGGGCAGCCTGGGTATGAAGTGTTAGCGACTTCATTTTTCCTAGCCTTGGCGTTTGAAGGCTGGTGGCCAGGCCTCTCCCTCACCGCCTGATCACCGTACACTGAAGTGTACTCATTAGAGCTCAGATGGCTAGCGGGCGCAAGTGGTGCCAAAATCTCGAAACAAATTGGCAGTCCAGCTATTGCACAACCCTGCTGGCTTATTCTCCTTAAATAGTTAGCCAAGCAAACGTATTACTTGTTAATATCTATTTCTCCTTTTTTGTATTTAATCCACTACTGATAAAAACATGCAAGCGTCGTGACTGAGGCCTCGTACGCAGCCCAGGCCTATCAGACTCTCTGAAAGGCCCTGCCACTGGCTGACCGTTCAGGTAATAATATTCAGGTAATTATGCTAAGGTATAACGCACATCAGTACTTTCGATAAACAGCTACCTGTACTCAGAAGCACCAGCCCTTCTAGTGCAAGCAATTAAAAATACCGGTGATCGCAGTGTTAAATGCAGTTTACAAACCATGCTTGGTAATTTCGTAATTGGTAATTGGTAATTTCGTAATTGGTAATTTAATTGCCCACAACCTTCGTAAACTAGATCCGAAATGTACTTCTCGTGTTACTTACCTCCATTCAGAGGTGAAGTGAGGGACTTCAATTCCACCACCAGGCGGCCAGAAGGCTCCATATCAAACTGCAATGAAACAGCACAGATTTTAAGGCAACTTGCCTCATTCTGAGGTGAAAAGTGTAGTCACGGGCAGTTATCAATCTGAAGATGAGAGCGGGTTTTAAGAAACTGGAACAGCTGAAGGAAGTAGACGAGAAAGTAACTGGTGGACAGCGTTAAGATGGTCAATGACAAACAACATGTTTAGAAAAAGTCTCACTTTCCTCGTAATGATTTACTCACCAAATCTGGACTCAATTTTTTGATGTACAGAATTAACAAACGAAGGTGTCATAATGCTTGTAATTAATTCGCAACCTGCAGGTAGTGTGCTCTACGTTAATTTATTTATAGCTTATCACCAGTTCGTAGAAAGAACCTGTGATCTGCAAACAGCACCACAGTGTAAAAGACAACACTATCAGACATAGTACAAAAAGCATTAAAGTAAAACACGATATGAGGCTGGATAAGAAGGCCTCATGGAGATACCGAAATGTCAAGAAGATATCAAACAGATCTGATATCTGTTCACTTTATGTTAATCGTAATCATAAGACACGAGGAGCCAAAATGCCAACCAAGACGAACCCATGGTCTTTCATTTTATCAGCCCTTAACCTTTGAGGAAGGGAATGAGGCCAGCTTATTCCATCCAATTCCTTATCTTCCCAGTTTAACCTCACCGTACTCGGAGATTGCTGATTTTACCAAAGTTCACTAATGAAACCGATATTTTAAAATATCTTTCTGTCATCGAACATATTACAAACTTCTTAAACTCTATACAACTAGGCCTATACAAACAGTAATTCTAACACAAAATGAATCCTTTAAGTAAGTAAGTAAGTAAGTAAGTAAGTAAGTAAGTGAGTGAGTGAGTGAGTAAGTAAGTAAGTAAGACATTTGTTAACACACCCTGTGTCTACCGGCTGAGCGAGGAATCGTAGGCAATAAATCCTTCTCAGGCACTAACATCAAAAACACTAACACCTCAAACAAGCAGCAGCAGCAGCAGCAGCAAACACACCGCCCAACATCTTCTCAAATACCATCTTCCGAAGCATCAACACCTCACAGTACACACTGTGGCTTGCACAGCTCTCTCAGATGTGCTGATACTAAATCCCTCCGTAAAAGATCAGCTGAATTCCTGAACACCGCTAGACTCCCAGTGGTGGCGACAGACCTGGTGGTATGCAAGGCAATCATAAGCAAGACAGACAGGCTTTGCAATTTATGTCCCGCAAAGGGGAGACTGGCCACAGGGTTAGGCGATCATTTATTACATACAGTGGGTGTTGACAACATTAAAAGAACAAGAGCTGATGAAGATGAAAGATGCTGCAAATGAAGTTAATCCTAAGTCCATCCTTCATCCTCCCATACTTTTCTACTGCAAAGTTGCCCATGTGGAAACCAAAGATGAAGTGCAGTCCCTTAAGCTAACCTCGGGGTGGGTGGGTAGCCATGTGTTAGCAAATTTCTTTTCTTAGCCTCAGCATTCTGAAGTCCTCTTCCCCCACTGCCTGACCTTTCCACTCAAGTGTACAGTAGGTGTACTCATTTTATAGCCGAGTTTGCCAGAAGTGCAAGCAGAGCAGAATCTTGCAATAATTATCTTTCTGCTTTGGTGGGGATTTGAACTCTGACCTCTGGATTGACAGTACAGCACATTAGCCACTAGACTTACACTACACGCCCAAAGACAAGTTATACTTTACAGGATGTCTTCATCTTTACAGCTCACTGTGTGGCTTCATCCAAGCTTCTTAAGCACCAGTGAACATTGGTAAGGTAAGGCAATCACCCATTTACTACTCATTTCTGTTAGTCCACTGTTAGGCATGGTCTTTGGGAAGAAGGATCTTCCGGCTGAAGCACAAACAGGATAAAAGCAATCCAACAACCTTACCTTATGGGTCACACGACTCAACAAAGAACTATTAATTACAAAAGATGTACCGGGGTTCAAATCCACAAAAGTGAAGGGCAAAGGCATTAGTAATCTACCACCGGCACTACAGAAGTCACATGCACAACACATGAACTGATTGTGACACAAATTAAAACCAATAAACTGACAAAAATGTGGATTCAGGGAGTTTTAAGCAGCTTCTTAAAACAGTTCTACAAAAACTGATCACATACATACTAACATGCATATATACATACACACATACACACATACGTGCATACATATGTATGAACATACATACATATATTTCATTTCATTTTCAGAGTATTGACATGTATATAGTGCTCCTCCAAAATACCCATTCAGAGGCATCACATATATGTACATACATACATATATACATACACACATACATATATATATACATATATATACATGTATACATACATGCATACACACATTAACACGTACATACAAACTTAAAAATACATACATACATGGAAGAGTAAACCTGTAATATTGCTTCTGTTTAGCCATAACGATATTAATAATCAAAAAATAGTACCACTTGATGTTCAGTACTAATTTAAACTACCAAGATAAATCAGGTGTTAATTACTATGGTCAAATTCTGGCAGATCTGTCCATAAGGATGTAATTATGCACGTATACACATCATTCATACACAGAAGAGATTTCCATTCTTTTAGAAACCTAACATCATTAAGGCTTGCTGGAAGCACTTTTGCAAGATGCCTAAAAGCATTATCGAAATGCCCAGTTACATAAGCACACATACGTATGCACACACACACACAGTATATACATACATACATCATACATACATACATACATACATAATGCAATATCAGTGCAACATAATGCACAAAATTGTAGAGTGGATATGGCAATGCTGACAAATTTCCAATCAGTAAAATCAGCAATGTTCCTTCCATCAGTACAAACAGACCTGCATTTATACAAGTAATGTCCTCACAACGGATTGCATGTACCAGTATAAACGTGTCTGCATATAACTATCTACACATACTGGTAAACATATAAGTCAGCTCAAACCTAATAGACATAAAATGTCTAGCAGCTAAGACAGTAGTAATATGTCTGTTTCTAATTATGTCTGACGGTAGGCCACAATGGCTGTGCTCCTTTACCAGACTATGTATCTACACCACTTCTGGCAGAGACATAGTCTGGTAAAGGTCTAATCCTAAGCCTCCTTCCATGGGTCAAAGGAGAGCCAAAGTAAGCCTTTTCCCCAGGTCATTTATGTACAAGGAGGAAGCAATCCTCTTACAAAGCTCTTATCCATGTCAGTTAGGGTAGTACAATTCCGGTCCAAACTAAAGACATTTTAGCAACAAGAGATTTCTATGATGAAAAGATCTCAATAATCAAGATATTAATCATACTACTGAAATTTATATATAAACTTCTGGAAAATGTAGGCCCAAAAGATATCTAGGAATGAGAGACATTAAGGCCAAGAGATATTTAAAACCAAGAGATTTCTCGAACCAAGAGAATTCAGGCACGGAGAGATACCGAGGACCACGAGATTTCTATGACTGAGCAATTTCAGGACTGAGAGATTACCAGAACCAAGAGATTCCCAAGAACGCAAGATTTCTACGACTAAAAAATTTAACAGAAGCCATTTTCGATGAACACAATGTGCTGAGATGCCATAGACTTGCAGGTGTAGTCAAATGCAGTGACGATTATAAAGAAGCCAGAAGAGAAAAGACTGGCATCATTATCGTTTCCGCCGTCTTTGCCCATCTTATACTTCTCCAAGGAAATCTTAACAGCAACCAAGATTGCTCGCATCTGGATTAACTTTAGTGACAATAGAAAAGCTAAACAACGGAAAACAAAGCCCCAGACTTTGAATTTCTTGGAAACACGCAGTTAACAAAATCAACTCCACAAAATAACTCTGTTTGCCCTCCTGGTCGTCCGTTTCCATCTGTCTCATTGAGTTACATACCTTCAAGCAGTAATTTCCTTTTCTTTAGGCATCTGCTTGCTCATTTCTCTTGCCCACCTCCACCCAACCTCATTCATCCTCTTCCCTTCCATTAGTAATTCATCAAGGCGTTCAAGGTTTCCAAGAGTTGCCAAAAGTATAAAATCAGGCGGAAGCAAACGCAGAGGCACCAAACAACAGAACTGATTGCTATGGCAACCTCTACACCTGCATCCGTACATCAGCTTTTCCGAGATGGTGATTATCATCAGAGCCAAAAGAGCAACAGATGAGCAGTGATGCTGAAGTCAAGGACCAGAACATGAGTCAGATTACCTGCTAGACATTATCTGTTCAGTTTGGTCTGAAATCTGAACTTGCTGAACTCGTATTAGCACAAACTAGAAAAGTCGAGCTGACCAGTGTTTAATCACTGGCTGAGCATTGACTACCCAGAGTCACGCAGAGAGAAAAAGCAATTTCTAAACCAGAAAAGATACAATGTTTCCTCATCTTGCTGCAAAGCAAGTGGTTTTAATTCATGAGATAAAAACATGGATTCACCTTGCACCAGTATTTCCAGCCTTTCCAATACCTCCTATGGACCGTGTTGAACCAGTCTGTCCAACTCCACTGACAGTACGTTTAGTGAGGTACAGCAGCCCTTATGCAAAGTAATTGAAAGGCCCTACTTTAAATGTCTTTATATATGTACTGAAATACCTACTGTTGTGCCTGATCAGACTTAACTACATAACAATTTACATATGAGAAACTTGCATGCAATGCGCCGTAATGCTGGTTAACCATTTACACTGTGTGGGAGTGAATTTAATCCACTGTCAACCTACACACAGACATAAATAGTACAGCGACCAGCAGACTGGCATTTTCAGTATTGGCTGCAATCAAAGCTGGAACTGAAACTAAAATGTTTTCGTTTTAGCTTCTGCCATAAATCGTGGCCTAAACTGAACCATCTGTTGTGGTGGCAAGATCAACCGCATTATGGTTCAACGGCAGGATAAGACATGTGAATCACAACAACTTTTAAAATAAAAAACAGGATTTTTTGCAACACCTTTTCACCAACAAAACCATCAGCAAAGACTAGCCATTCCAGAACAATGTTCCCCTCATTCTGGTAATCCTGAGGGATCAAAAAAAAACAATAATAATAACCCCATATAATACAATATTAGCATTTTCCTTTCTACTGATTAATTTTATAAATCCATTTGGCACAGAATCCCTTAGAGCAGTGCATATTATTTAAAATCATAATAACATTCTTCATATCACTTAGGAAGCAGAAAATATACATATATATATATATATATATATATATATATAATAAATATATTAAATTATTAAATATATTTTATATAAGTATATACATATATTTATATATATATAAACTATCAAATATATTGGTGTTACGCTTGGCCTACAGAAAAGGTTAATTTTAAAAGCTGCCATAAAATGAATGGGACCTTCAGGAACCTGACTGATGAATTTGCATTTAATGAAAACATAGTACAGCAGTAAAATAGATAAATAGATGACCTAATGGCATACTGAGGGTCATAACATGACGGATAAATGAGAGCCAGCGGTGGCCGTAATTTCCCCACAGTTTCCAGGCTTATTCCCATACTTGCTGTGATGAAACAGAAGCCTCTAAAGAAATTCCAATACAAAAATGAACGGGGGAAATGCTGAGGTGCAAGGGGAGCTGGGGATAAGTAAGATTGGAGTATAGAAGAAGGAAGAGGAAAGGCAAAAGGTAGAGGAGTGGGTTAGGAAGAGGAAAGAGGAACTGCAGTTGCGGGGAGGATGAGATGGATGAAAAGCAACTGAAGAAGTGAATGAGAAGGAATGTCTGAGAGAACAGGATGACAGATCCGGATCTGATCCTGATCACAAGAGCGGAACAGCATGTGATGGACAGAGAACGAGAGACAGAAAGCGAGAGACAGAAAGAAGTGAAAGAAAGAGAGGTAGGGAGGACAGATAGAAACAAAAGACAGACTGACAGCAACAGAGAGGGAACAGGGACAGACAGAAACAGACAAAGCAACACAAAGAGTCAAAAAGACATACAGACGGGAGAAGGAAAGAGAGAGCTATCAGTGACAGGAGCAGAGATAGGAAGACAGAAAGAGATTGTGACAGACAGACAGACAGACAGACAGAGACAGACAGACAGCTGCTTAAGGCCAATCCTCTCCTAACGTCTGGCAATTAGTATCCCTTGCCCAGAGTGCTGCTGCTGCTGCTGCTGTTGCAGCTTCGGTCAAATAATATTTGCTTCAATATGTCCACATGAGCCGATGACTGTGTGCAGATGTAGATACGAACCACTTTCCGTTAGGCTGAGAAGAGGACGATGACCGAAGAGGAAAACGAGGAATAAGAAAGAGGATTAAGAGAAGGACAATGCGGAGTACGACAGGGAGTGGGAAGAACACCGGAGGTGGAATGACAACGGGGAAAATGAAGACGAAAATGAGCACCGGAGGAGGAGGAGGAGAATTACGAGGATGGCCACGGCAGTTGCATCCGTTCAGACTGGGTGGGCTCAAACCTTATGCGCACTCACGACGTTAATGAACGACGTTGCAAACGCCCTCCATTGGACGGCATCTCACCAGCTACTTTATCATTCACAGTTTGCTGGTCTTACTTTCTGCCTCCTCCATCCCGCTTGGTTTCCTCTGGCTTTCAATACCTTATTATTACCGATACTACATTGTTTACAAGAACGGTTTAAAATTTTGACTGGTTTATTAATGGCAGCAGCACCAGTCCAGTGACACTGAATGAAGACCATCGTTTACAAGTACAGTTTAAAAATTCTGCCTAATTTACGAATAACAGCAGTAGTCCTGGGACACTGAAGATGGGGTTTCGCGATAACTGCATTCGTGGTGAGCATTGTACGATCCACCAATGCAAGATTAAGAGATAAATAACTGATGAATCCCATGAGAGAGATATAGATGTTGTCTAGTGAAGCCCAATCCATTCAGGCGTCGATCGCACTGTATCGCAACCGCTGAACAGTAATCCAAAACAAACAAACCTGCTCACCGTAAAATTAATTTATATCGACCATTCCTCGGTTCTTTTTCTCGACTGGAGCAAGGAGAGAAAGGCCACTGCCCCGATGGAGATACTCCTGTCACTCGCAACAAAAATTCTAATCTGCGTCAACTACTCATCAAGGAAACAACTGACAAAAGTCACTTTTCAAACCGAAATTTTCGAGTAACGCGTTAAGCCAGAATCAGACGACCTAAAGCAAGGAAGAGAAAGACCAGTTCCACCAGTTGCCATTACAGAGAAACTCTCTGGTAATTCACAAATATTCACAACAAAAATTAATCTGCATCAGCTATTCATTGAGGAAACAGAAACCCCTACCTTTCAACAAGGCACAGATTTTGCTCTGTTTATCTCTATCTATTTAATTTATCTCTTAACAAGTTAAGTCAGAAAATAATGATCTCACACTGTTCTGATGATCCTTCATACAAGCTTTAACAGGAAAAACTGGGTTTTCACAAAAGTCTCATTAAAGAAATGCAGAGATGATGAAGAAAAGATGTAACAAAGCACTGACCAAAAAAAAAGAAAAAGATTCTCAGATCCCACAAAGCATAACCAATCTATTGTCATGACAAAGAAAGAATGACAGCCACGACTGTGACGGCGGTCGCAAGAATCTCCAGCCATCAACTCAGTCCAATGGCACACATTTCAACAAAGATTTCACACGAAGCTATCAAAGTCCTGGGATGTCTTGCGAAACTTAACAGTTTTCCAGACAAAGAAGTACACATACAAAATTGTAGGTAGACAAAATTAATGGCCGGCATTGTAGCAGATCAGTAGATATACTGAAAGATATAAAAGCAAAGGCAGACAGAGACAATTGGCAGGCGGCAGGGAGGCAGGCGGGCAAGCGGGTGGGCAGAAGGCAGGCAGGCAGGCAGGCATATATTGTACCACAGACGTTTCAGTTCTTTCAAACCCCGCATTTAAAGTTATTTTGCACGATTTCTAGTTGAAACACCTGTTGCTTCAATTTAATGCAATGCACTATCAGTGTTTCATTGTCTAAGTCAACAGCTGAGCTTAGTGCATTGCTTAGGATAAAATAATCCTTACAATTTGTGACAGTGGGTGAACATATACTTTGCCATAGAATTCCTTAAGTGGAAAGAAATTCTCTGGTTATCAATTCAATACCATACTTACTGTTCACCTCAGTAGTTTAGTTACTATAACTTATAAGCGGTTAGGCAAGTGTGTGGGATATAACAAACAGATTTTCACCATATTTTACCGTATTGTACGATTCCAACCAGTAAAAACTCCAAATTATTTACTGCAACAATGTTTTACTGGTGAATTTACATTACTACATACATGGTCCACTTTTACGGAATATCACATAATCCCATACAATAAATATGCTGACAGAGAATTGAAAGCTTCAGCCTACGTAATATACTCCATTGTTTTGCAATGTCAGTATTGAATCACCCAAGTCAATATGTCATCTGCAAAAACACTAAAGTCCAGGCGTTTATTAAATCAGTCCAGTCACTTACACCCAGCCGCTGAAAACATTGTTCGACCACTGGACTTCTGCTAGCCAGATGAAAATTAATATACCTCTGCGTTAACAGTTGGCAATTTATACAATTTTTGGCATGTGGCAAAACAGTATATAAAAGTGCTGCCTTCCTATGCAAGATTAGGCTTACTTCCATTTTACGTCTCCTTCTGTATGTTTTCCTCGGTATTTCTCTGTTCATCTTTCTGTCTGATTCTCTTTCTGTAGCTGTGTGTCCATGAATTGCCGTCCCTTTCACTCTTTTGTTTAGTGCTGTCTGTTTGTCTTTGTTTCTGTGACTGTGTCTCTCTGTCTGTCCTAGTCAAACCCCATGCCAAGCACATTTATCACGTGCTTCTATTTATTGCCACTGACCATATCTAGCAACACAAAGATGGTGATCCCACGGTCCACATTATAATATTAGTCATCGGTTACACACAAAAGTTACCATCCTAAATAAGTATGAAGTAATTAGAACTTTTATAATTCCTACATCAAGAGCCTATCAAAATTTCTCTTTGCACAAGAGCTGTTGACACAAATCTGGTAAACATCAAAACCAAGCTCAAGCTATTTACCTTAAACTCATGAGACGTTGACTTTTATTTACTAATCACGAAGATAAGTGCTGAAGCATGAACGTGCAGTGGTAGATTGCTGGTGATGAATAGGAAAGTCCAAACATAACGGAACCAAAAGGTGACAACAGTAGGGCAGCAATGCCCATGCGTAGGGCAGCAATGTCCACGCATAGGGCAGCAATGCCCACGCGTAGGGCAGCAATGCCCATGCAGCAGTCATAACTGTTACATCGTTCTTCCCCTTGTGAAATATACTTTCATGATTCATTTTTACTTCCTCAAGTGGCCATAAACTGCAATCTCAAGATTCTGAGTATGGTTGCTGTGGACTTCATCTCATTCAATCATCGATTAAAGTAAAAAAGTGAATCTCCCACGTCCCAATTGGAGTGCAGAGCAGATGCTTATATCCTACACTTCAATCCGTAAGCCAGCAACGGACGAAACCCAAGGTACTGGACACTGTGCCAATGCATCGCAGGACTTGTTGTTTACAGCTTATGCCGCTACCAAATTCTACTGCTGGGTGATAGAGACAAGTGTGCCAAAACACCTTGCCCAGGGTTGTTACATGGAGTTACATTAGGCTAACACTACATTAGGCATGAATCTGTAATCGTTTGATTACAGATCAAGCACATTACCAATTAGACCGCTATGTCGAACATAATCATGGATTGAAATGATTGATTCCTTAAGGTTTGTCCTGCTCACAGAAGAAGGCTGGCCGCCATCCAATAAATAAAAGTCAAGGTCTAATGAGTTTGACGTCAAGAAGCATCAGCACATTTTGGATATTTATCAAATTTGTCAAGGAACTGAAATGTTTTGTGACTGTCATTATCTTTGGGTGGGCAGATGATCATCGGTAATGCTTGGGCCTTTAATCACTGCAACCCTAGTTCATACCTGACTTCATATCAGACTCAGCCTGGATTTTGGCATCCACAATGAGTTTTGCTTAGCAGCAACCATCTGCCTTGAGCATTCATACAGTGGCAGCACTACAGAAGTTATCAGATTCGATTAGATTAGATTTGTTATGCCAAATCAACTACTCTGAATGAATTTAATATTCCTCCTCATTAAAGTGTATAACCCTAACAATATATCAGGAAACTTGGGTGAGAGTATTTAAGCTGCTCAGAATATACTCAACATATTCTGGGCAGACATGGCAAGCACCCAAAATTTCTATCAACATAACAAGAAAACACTATCCAGCTTAACAAAATAGCTTGCACATCAAGGACCGTTTATCTGATGATTGCATCCACAAAAATACAAACTAAATGTGCCATAATTTCTGCCTTGTCAGCACAGAAATTGTCATCGGCATAGAAACTCAATAAACAAGATCTTACTGTAACAACAATAGTCGTGCTTGTGCTCAGTAAACATGAATAATGCTTGCCTACTGAGAAGAACTCTTGTATACAAGATTCTTTTTTGATATACAACGGACAAATGACAACGGTGGTAAGAAAAGGCTCGAAAATCACAAGTATCACAAGTATCGGCAACCCAAGATGGTTCAGAGATGGTTCGTATTGATGAAGGCAGAGCAGGAGGTGGCCGTAATACTTGAGATGAACCTCAAAGGCCTGAACAAACAGCAACCACCAGCTGTAAATTTCTTCCAAAGGGGACATAAACGACTCTCGCTGACGCCATATGCCATGCAAAGCAGACGAAGCGCCTTATAATCTGTCGCTTCGCATTGTCAGCTTCATAAGACCTCTAAGGATGCCCCACCGACTGTAAAAAGATACAAGCACGGCGGTATGTATCTGGCAATATCTACAGCATCTTTCAAATACATACTCTCATGTATTATTATTATTAATATAATTATTATTATAATCAGAATTCCAATTATTACAATTATAATTATTACAATTACAATTAATATTATTACTATTATTACTATTATTATTATTATTATTACTATCCATCGGCTGTTAGCACTGAAGGATTATTACTATTACTATTATTATTATTAATATTATTATTATTATGATCATCATTATCATTATCATCAGTAGTAGTAGCAAACAGAAAAAGAAAGATAGACTGAGACAGCAACACAGAGGGAACAGGGACAGATACAGAGACAGACAAAGCGACACAAACGGTCAAAACGACATACAGAGGGGAGAGGGACAGAAAGAGATATTAGTGAGAGGGGCAGAGACAGGAAGACAGAAAGAGACCGTGAGAGAAAAACAGATATGCAGAGAACATACATACATACATACATACATATACAGGACACACACACAACTATATTCAATATGCTATGCATGTGTCTATATATGTATATATACACAAGCAATTATACCGGTTTTATATCAAGCATGAATGTATATATTTATTTTGTGCGGTAGATACACAAATAAAAGCAGGTTTATGGAAAGGTCTGTCAAATGATGATGCCAAGCGAAATGGGGAAGGCAACGAACGGGAGAGGATGATCTTGTTTTATGGCTGCAGATGTGAGCTCCAGCTGGGCCAATAGAAATTCCTTCTCTTCCTTCCTTTTCCTTTTTGGACTTTGGACGATGCCACACAGGCAGAACACAAGGCAAGAGGAGGAATAAAAGCATGCACAAATACACACACAGGCAAACATACATCAAACTGAACAGAACGGAATATAGCTGAACAGAATGCAGCCCAACGCAACAGAACAGGCCGATATATAGGTAAACATACCAAGGCATGCATGGATATACGTATGTATGTATGCATGCATGTATGTATGTATGCATGTGTGTATGTATGTATGTATGTACAGAGTGGACCCATTAATGTAAAATCATCTAGGGACAAGCCATAGAAATAGTGTGTAAACCATGCTGTGTGTAAAATGACCCAGACAGCCATGTACACTGGGTCCCTAGCTGACCCACTTGGTGTCATTGTTGACAACTGGTGACCCGCTAAGGGTCTAATATGAGCCTAATAAGCATGACTGTCAGAGGGATAATGCTGAAATAACCTAAAATATAATATCCTACAATAATACTCTAAAATTTTCTCTAACCAAACCAATACAAAGTACAGTAGGCCTATCTATCATTACTTTGTTTTACTTAACATTAACTTTTTGAAACTTTATTTAACAAAATTTAACAAAGTCAGGTTCGTCTACTTCAGTTGGAGGTTTTACAAAGCATATTGTTTTCTTCTGTTTATGGCACTTTGCTCTATTTTTCTTTATAAAATCAGTAATTTGGCATAAATTTCAAATCTTGATACATTCCATAAGCCTAAGTCATTGTACTACCATTCAGCAGATGTAAGTACGTAAGACATTTGTTAATATGTCCATCGGCTGAGCAAGGATTCATGGGCGTAATGGCAACAGCAATAAGCTCTCTGTCTCTCCTTGGTAATGCATTCTCCACAAAAATGGTGCACACGTCTTCATTCCAACTTCCAAAACTGCATTCTTCACAAATTCTCACTTTGTTTCATGTTTTACCAAACTTCATAGAACTGACTTTGCCATTCCAAGATCTCTAGAAATTTTTGCTTCCATCTCATCACTGTTACTGCTGAAAATTTCATGGACTTTAGGGTTGAACAAAATTACCTGAATGGGGTTATTACCTGAATGGGGTTATTACCTGAATGGGGTTATTACCTGAATGGGGTTATTACCTGAATGGGTTATTACCTGAATGGGGTCATGCACAATGAAGAATAGGTAAATTAAGCAGATGGATTTGCTCAAGGAATGGCATCAGACTCAGCTAACTGCTGCCTATTATCAGTTCACTGGTAACAGTGCTCACAGGCTTACATTACGACAGTCAAACTGACCTAATGAGAACTTTTACAATCTTGAAGACTTCTAGAAAAGATTCAATGCCATTGAAAACAACATTTCTTTAAGCACTCACTGTTGCTGCAGTAAATGCCAGCAATTTCAAAGCGCAGAACATCGGAATGCAGCTCTGCAAGGAAGTGACCATCGACTGATGCCACGTGCACCACGATAACGACACTAGAGAAGTTTACTGGCTAGATTAGATTAGAAAACAAAAAGTTAGTGGCTTACCGAAACTTTAGTCGACTGGCCTTCTTTGCATTTTTCAATCAGATTGTGAGCAGCCAGAGTCTGAATAGCCAACTGCTGACAGTCCAGTTTCTGAATAACAGTCATCTCAACCATCTCATTGCCATCAGACAGACACAGATCAACCGAGCGATTCCACTGGCCATAGGTTGTCTTCTTGTTCAACTCTCCAGATCCTTTATCTGTGAACCATATACAGAACAGCTCTGTTTCCAAAAACAAAGAACTGCACAGTATTAATATTATTTTTTACCCAAGGTATATATATATATAACCTTTATGATCGTAAAGTTTAAGGATGGTGTTTTAATGACTTGTCTTTATTGATGTTATTCTTGAAGGCAAAGGTGCTGTGAAAAGCAACGCATTGAAACACTGGATCGTTACAGATCCTTTGACTGAAGTGTATAAGAAACAAAAAGCATAATAATAATCCTAATCTCTGGAAATCTTTGGCACCCAACGAAAGCTAAGTCAAGGAAACCAGCTTTTCTCAAGTTTTGTGAGCATTCACGTTATTTCAAAGTTAAGTTGAGCTCATTGTTATGGCTGTTAGCATATTTAGCCAACTACGATGACAAGGGCAAAACAAGGCCCATGTTGCAAGATCATTAAGTATGTCATCTCAGTCTGCACGGTCACCTGACCCACATACATATTGGGGCAATAACTGTCACCAGCTGCGACCCGTGGCAAGGCGCATGCCCCGTGACCCTAATGAATGCGGCTGTCAGTATTCTGAACTTCAACCTCTTTATGATGAATTTTTCACGACACATGGTCTAGGCCAGACCTGACTGCTCTTTCCACGAAATGGTCCTCAAGTATACTATGTTACTTGGTCAGCGG
This sequence comes from Norana najaformis, assembly GCA_964023275.1. NCBI lineage: Eukaryota > Metazoa > Annelida > Clitellata > Crassiclitellata > Hormogastridae > Norana > Norana najaformis. Next base: position 13,094,527 of record OZ029923.1, read on the forward strand.
TGTAAGATGTCATTTACTTTCATACAGTGATTGTTTGTCAGAAGGCCTATTTTACACTTATAGCTAAAAGTGTGCATGACTGGATAGCTCTACAAGTTTTCAATTATTTTTATATTCAACTGTTTGCAATTAAATAAAATGTTTAAAAAATTAAGAACTTGTGAACAATTTAACACAGATCTCAAGTGGATTTAGGAATATATGCAGACTGAACTGTCATCTCAAGGTCGCAATACAGTAACCATATCAGAGGAGGCTTGAACCCATACTCTCCACATTACAAGCTGAGTTCTCTAACCAATCACCTTCAGTGCCCCATACTTCGGGTTGCGCCTGTAACCTGGAAAGGTATTCTTCTCATTTAGGGCAATACCGGTAACCTGCATTGATTGTTACATGAGGTGATGATGATGATGAGTTCTCGGCTCGAAAGCAGGTCCGTTGGCTTTATGCCACGCGAGGATGAGATGAGTGAGGTGGTTTCCCGTTGCCTTCCTCACACACAATTGTGGGTGAGCAACTTGTCCAAGGTCACTACGCAGTGGCTTGAGGCAGATTCGAACCCGCGACCCTCCGGTTACGAGGCACAGACCATACCACTACACCACCGCGTCCCGTTACATGAGGATGGTCTGTTAAATAACATTAAAGGACAAGGTGAGTTTAATCTAATTTGAGAACTTCTATAGCGCCACTGTAATACTGTTCATGGCTTCAGTCAATGGTTCGCTACTAAGCAGATCACATTTCCCTTCCTCTCAGTAAGGACAGTATTGAATGTAATTGGTCATGTTGTTGATAGAATTATCTGCAGCAGCAGCTGAGCCTGCTGGTCAGACAGCGAGCATAGACTCCTAGATAATTAAGCCTATATCATCTAAACGCCTCTGTAACAAGACATCGGAAAACAGGAAACCCAAAGCCAGACACACCGATCTCCAGATAGAAATCCATCTCTGGTAAAAATCAACTAGGCCAGCATGTAGCATTGTATATATACATGTACTTATGTGCAACCAATACATATATATGCACGCAACGAATATACGATCTATATATACATATATATATGCATGCAATCAATTTACCATCACTACTATGGCACTATATAAATCACCTTATTTTCATTCTTATATATACATATATAAGACCAATACATCATCATTATCCTTATATGTTTACCTATATGAATGACCAATACATCATCACCTTCCTTGTAAATATATACCGATATACATATATATCTTTGACCAATATATATTAGATAGATATAGTTGAGTTCCAGTCGGAGGAGTTGAACAGAACAGTTGACATAGAGTTCCCATAATGTTATGGGGGGTAGAATGCTGTAGGGGTAGAACAGGACCAGTGCTTATTCATGTTATGAGTTAGAGGTCTGCCTACTTTGACAAAGGATTTTTATTCCACTTCAAACAGTCTATCAACATGCTCTCATAAAATGTCTTCACTTTCCCTTTCCTCAATAACTGACTAAGAGTTCTTTAAACTACACATTTTTATATTCAATAATCACAAAGAATGATAACAATATATATATATATATTTGTGCATGTATGTAGGTATATATGTATATGTGATCAATATATATTGTCATTTGTTGTACAAAAGCCAGATCGAGAGGTTGTTATTACATCCCCTCCAGATATGTAGATGGTGTGACAAAGAATCATCTCAACTAGTAAAGAGATGCTGTTGTCTATAGCATTATTATGAAAATTACCACTAGCAATGCCATTGATTAATTCAAAATACAGCCATCGGTTGCAATATTATCACATAAGTACTGCATGAAATTACCCCACATCTGCATATATGAATATCTGTATCGAACAACTAATGTAAATGTACATGTTTTTCTCTAGCAACCGTATAGCCTCGACCCTGCTCAGTTTTCAATGAATTTATCGGGTGAGATCCTTCACCATCGCTGCACTTTTGAATAGGTGCCACGCCGTTTAAGGTCCCCGTTCACGGACCGTGCTAGCCCGAGATTCAAATATCTGTAAAATAGCCAATATTGGTATGCAATCCGGCATCCTCACGCACAGAGGCGCCTTGACGTACGCTTCAACCATTGTAGCCAGTTAGGCCAGAGTGCAGCATAGACTCAGTTGGTGAATATGCCCTTGGCAAAACATTTTGGTTCCTCCGCTGAGAAGTATTGTCAGTGTCACCCAGCGGAGTAATTAATTTAGCACCCTCCGAAATATTCTGTTGGGAAGAGTAAAGCTCTGATATTATAAACGAAGAACTGAGGGCCTTACTGCGTATCATCCAGAAGATGAGACTGGAATAATATTATGGACAGTCATTTGGGTGGAAACAATGCAAGGGGAGCACAAAATTAGATCAAAATGGTTTGATCATGTAAGGGGAATTCATAACAAAAACTCAGTAGTAATGTCATTACCGCTATTGTCATTTTTAATCCAAACAGTAAAATCCAGATGGTGTGGAAGAACTACTCTATTTAAAGGAGAATGCATTTCAGGAATGGCTAAACGTTGCAGAAGTCCAGCTCCTCAAACTCACTCCAGAAAGCAATTGCTTTGAACCATCCTGCGCTGTGACAGTGGATCTACAGATTGGAACAGTCTAGATTAGTGTCGATGAAATATTGACTTCCTCAACCCAATACCTTTTTGCCCAGAGCTTCGAAGCCACTGTCTTAAGTAAACCATAGGACAGCATCTCTGAAGGTTCACAAGGTGGAAGATACTAAACCAATCATCACCTTACAATACTCACACATCTCACCTTGTAACGTAATGTAACGAAACATTTATATAGTGCCTTTAAGCACCTCACAGAAGTACTGTTAAAACGGTTGTCTAACCCATAAAAAGAGGTGCAACTTGGGGGAACCGAGAGAGGATGCATGATGAGCTGAATCAGTCGAGTCAACAGTACATATATTTTAAAGAAGACTGTTCCAAGTGGAAGGTCCGACGGGTGAGAATGCCTGATGATCTCTTATCGATGTTGTAAATCCCCACAGGCAGCAGAGTACAGACAAGGTCAACTCGAAACTGGAACACACAGCTCTAACTGCATTAATGAGATTAATTTTAATATAATGAGAATAATGATTATCTTTGAATTAGGTCTAATTGCACATACTTGTCAAGCCTTTTCTTCACACAAAGAAATTATGGATGTAATGTCATGTGTGTTGGTGGTCGTTGTCTTCAGAATGTCTTAATTTCATACGTGTTTTGAAACATTGCCAGGCATAATCCTGCATTATAAGCCCTTATATAAAGCCCACCTCTTAAGAGCCTCTTAGGTGCCCACTTAACCCAGCCATCAAGTCTCTAGCAGATGAGTCTGTGATGACGCATAGCAACCTGCATCAAGTGGAAATGACAGAATTTCCTATGAAAAAATGCTTGAGCAATGATATAAAAGTGAAGGCTCAAGGCGCCCACACTAATAAATGGGAGCAGGGAAACAGCCCTGCATTCATCTTGGCACCGTATTCTGACCGATTTCTGTCTCCAAATCTTTGCTTTGACTGCGCTTCTTTGAATTATAAGCTGGTTCTGCTGACTTGGGAGTATGTGACAGTCTAGTGGTTAATGTGCAGGACTGTCAATTGAGAGATTGGGGGTTCAAATCCCTACCAGGGCAGAAACTTGTTTTGAGATTTCGGCTCCACTTGGACCCCCCAGCCAACTCAGCTATAGTGAGAACACTGACCATACACTGACCAAACCCTTCCTGAATATCGATTTATTTTGACGGAGTGCCTGTGAATAAGCTGGTTTCTGCAACTTAGCTTTCGTTGGGCGCCATAGAAATCTCAAGCTTACAATTACGTTTACGAATGATGAACCTTCCAGAATTACTGCAACTGGCCTTTTTCAATAAGAATACAATATTCCATTAATTTATGCTTCATGTATATAGACAGTTTAACTAATCACCTGAAGGACAACTGACATAACATAGTATCAGATCAGATCAAAACTTATAAAACTTGCCTTTATAACTATGAAATTAGGTTGAATAATAATAACACATGCATAAATAACATGTGAGTCGTCTGAAAGCAAACTTTACATCTCTGGCTGGCATGCTGGAGCCATTCACTTGCAACAGAAGACTCATTTATATAGCTCCTATACATCAAATGGGCAAATGAATATACTGCAGCTGTGTAGAAAGCTATGAAGTGTGGGCTATTCAGTCGATAAGGAAATCTTAGCAGCAACCTTCATCATGGTCCGGTCCCTTAATGCCCGGCTCATTACTCAATGCAGGCATCTAAAGACACGCACCTGTGGCCAATCAGTGGCATCTGAGGGCATTTAATGGGGCACCTGAGTGCAACAGGTACGCAATAGCCTAGTGGTTAGCGTGCTGGTCTGTCAATCCACAGTTGGGGCTCAAAGCCCTGCCAGGATAGAAGGGCATTTTGAAATTTCTGTTTCACAAGTCCCTCTAGCAAACACAGCTACAAAATGTGTACATCGACCACATGCTGTAGGTGGAGAGACCAGACAGTGTGGGAGAAGGCTGGCCAACTGACTGCAAGTGGCCAAGCTAAGAAGGGGCAGGGAGAGCGAAAAGCAGAAACGGGAGGCAAAAGAGGATTTGTTCCAGAAGGCAAATTGCGTTGAACTAAGTGTAAACGCCATGTGTGGGATACATCTGTGGGAGAAAATTACCCTCCACAACCCCATTATATATATATATATATATATATATATATATATATATATATATATATATATATATATATATATATATATATATATATATAATCTCTTATGTATATGGCTCATGTATATATTTTGGATATGTTCACATTACATTACTTACTTATATATATATATAATATTATATATAATAAAAATATACACATATAGAGTGCATCTTAGAGAAAACTCTTTACGGTACTTGAATCCTGGTTGTAATGACACGTGTATGCGCAACGCAGAATATTAGTCCAGTATTTGCTTTACTATACTCACACTCAGCGTACTTTGTGGTCTTATCTTTGTTCCATAGGAAATCCTCAACCTATCTTTGTAAGTAGTTTCTTAGCTACTGTATCTAGACATCTGATATAGCACTTTTATTTACCTCTCTAAAGCACTGCCTATGCTAGCCATAGTGATGTTAAATGTCATTAAAAACAGGAAGTATGTAAGCAAGCGAAATAATGCACAGATAACTAATGTGCAGTTTTGAATGTTGGAACAGCTGAGATGTTTTTAGAAGGCGTTACGCAAAGGGCCGGGTACAAACAATAACACGTACTGCACACCTCAGGCATGCTTCCTCTTGGTAACTCTTTAAGACATCCAGAAAACGGGAGAAGAAAGGGAATATCCCTCGAGTTGGGCTAATAATAGAAAGAGGGGAACCCCAAAGTGACCTGCAGCATTTATACACTCAAATCAGTACACATACTTTGTACTTGCATGACGCATACACACATGGTACACATACATAATATCAGAGGGTCTACATAATACATACATACATACATCCACAGATATTATACACATACATAGATAGAAGATATATACAATATAGAGTGTCATAACTGGAACTGCCCATGAATAACATAGGTTTTCAGAGAAACTGTTATTCAGATATGTAGGAAAGCAACCAGATGACAAATTAATTACATACAGTATTGGGGAAGGGACATATTCCGGGTTTCTGTCTGACCTCTGTTCTGCCCTGAATAGAGTAGCTGTAGCTCACTTAGGGATTCTATACACCAATGTGCATTTGGGGATTGGTAGGGCTGCATGAAAATTTCTTCCATAGATTTCATGATGCTTTTATTGCTTATTTATTGTGGCTAGTTTGCTTCTCCGTGAAGAATGCAATCGGCCAAAGGCCGGGGAGGAAAATTCATTGGGTCTCATCACGCACTTGCGATTTGCTCCTCACGGCAGGATAACAAATCCTCAAGTACAATCTCATTCACGAGGACACTCCTTTCCATTCACTGCCGCATCTTGCTCAGCTGACTTGCCACAGATTCATTCATCGTCATTATTGTTGTTCCCATCATTATCATCACCATCATCTGCAGCTTCAATGGCACCTTAATCGTCATCATCACGCTCATCTTCATGCACCATCGCTGTCTGCATCCGTTAACAGGCTGCGTTCAGTTTTAGTCCTACACACTGTTCCCGCTAAGCTGTGTGCGTGTGCGTGCGCACACAGGTCGTGAGACAAGCGCCCGCAAGAAATCACGGAGCACACAAGAAAAATCTTCCCTCAAAACATCTTTTTTGCACATAATATTATTTCAAACGTCCTTGTAAAATGTTGCACAAAAGAAATATTATGCGCACATAGACTCCAAAGAATTTGAGGGAACATTGGTCCTACCCTACGTTTAAAGTCTTCTCTTGCTTCACAGATTACAGCAATTACCCACTGGATCCCCTACTTACTTGTTTATGTACTTACCTATATTTGACAATGATTTGGTCAGGTTCTTCAGCGCCTTTGTGAGGTTCTTAAAAGGCACTACATAAGTGTTCAGATACATACACCGAAAATTCATTATATCACTGTTGTTGCAAGCCATATCAAGAACCGCCTTACAAGATGGTAATGAAGTCATTTTATGCAACTGGACCAAATTTGGGATCAATGTCCCTGACAGTATTAAATCAGAATTTGTCTTATAATGTAGCATGTTATCAGGAATTTCTGGTGTACATACATGCATACAACCTCGTCCTTCAACATCTTCTTCATTTTCATCTTCTTCGTCATCCTCTCCTCCTCCTCCTCCTCCACCTACTCATTTTCCTGGTTCTTACTGCTTCTCTTCCTCAACCTTTTCTTCAATCCTTCATAGTCTTCTTCTTGTCTTCACTCTGCATCTTCCTCATCCTCCTCCCCTCCCATCCTTTATCTATCATTCTGCTTCTGTCATTACATTTATATTGGCGGCCAATGATGGCAAGGCTTACATGTCACGAATTTTAATCCAGTCCATCATCATGTGAAACTGACAATTCATTCTCAAACCCTGTGACCATAGGAAAAGGTTGCACTGCTCTTGGATTGCTACTATGTTCTTTCAATGCAGCCAAAAAGACCCTTCAAGCTCATGACTAAGTCTGCGAGCACTACACTTGTGAACATATACCCTAGCTGGACGTGTAATAAATGGCCAGGAGCCTTATCTGTATATCTTATTCAACTTGTTTTCAAATCTTTGAATCCTTACCGCCAGCATTTGCTGCCGGGATGATCGTTACGGCAACCAGTGATTCTGTAACTTCCGTTGTTTTAGCATCTTCAAACTGAAGGAACTTCATACGAATGAATATCTCGCCACCGGATTTTGCTCCTGGTCGTTGTGCCATTACAGACTTCACAGCGATGACTGGTTGCTATGTTTAGCAGTCACGAACACACGGAAGATGGCAAACACACTCTCTGAAAAATTAATTAACAAAATGTTGCTGAGGACAAAGCCAGATTTCCCAGACACCCCTTAGCAGCTCCTTGAGTAATTTTTCAGTTCCTGAGGGATTATACTTACTATTAACAAAATGAATAAGTCAAATGCAAAACATATATGGAATTTTCTCAGTTGCGTTAGTGATCAATCTCTAAAACTAAACTCATGTAACCTGAAGACTTCTATAGCATCATTATCATAATAGCTTACACAAGACATCAACCAGTGGTAGCTTCAAACAGAAAAAGCCACATTTTGCTAGAAAGGACCAGTTAACATCTGACAGGTGAAGAGAACATATAAAAACTAAAATAAGGAATTTCACACTGCCGATAAATCTAGCCTCTTTTACTTAGACCAAATATAAAAAAAAACTGAACATGGAGCAAAACATTGTATCTAAAAGTTTTTGCTAGACAACTGAGAACAGATCCTGCAAATGACTTCAAAGGTATTTCACCTTGCACAATCAAATAATACAAGCTCAACTTAAGACTGAATGAACTGATTATCTACGCAACCTTACATCACAAAGCGCAAGTGGTTGGTGCTGCAGCTTTAGCAGAAGGATAGCTCAGACAGAATCTGTGGTTTAAGCACAACACCTTATCTAGTTTTTTCTTTAGTTTACCAGAGCTGTCCTGAAGTACAGCTGCGGCCTAAGCCAAACGGTCTCCATAATTCATTCTTCCTCAGCTCCAGCTGGCCCTTACACAAACTAATATGTGTTAAAGGCCTGCCAACTTGCTTTTCTATTCTCACATGATAAGAAACACTTAATCATTCAATATTGTTGTCACTGATTGTTTTTAATGACAAAATTTATAAAACCAACAAACAGCACTAAAATTAATAACAATGATGCTGCTGAAGATGATGATGATGATGATAATGTGGCAGTAGCAACAGCAGCAGCAGTAGTAGTGGTTGTGTTAGTGGTAGTAGCAGTGGTAGTAGTAGAAGTAGCAGCAGCAGTATTATTAGCAGTAGCAGGAGCAGCAGTAGTAGCAGTAGTAATAGTAATGGCATTACAGGCAGCTTGGGTGAAGCAATTCCTGAAGCAATTCCCTATCTTTATGAGGACATCATCTGGCTGCATCTCCACCTGTTTAATCTATGGCAAGAACATGACCAAGAACAGCTGACCGTGGAAGGCAGCCATTGGTATGAAGTTTTAGTGACTTGATTTTCTTAGCTTATGAGAAAAAAAAGCCAGTCCTCTCCCTTGCTGTGTGATCTTCACATCAACAGTGAACAGTTGATGTATTCACTGCAGAGCGGCAGTTCCTACAGGGCACTAGTGGAAAGGATGTCTTGAAGTATCTTTCTATCTTGGAGGGAATTCAAAGTTCCAAGCTGTGGGCTGACTGTACAGCATGTTAACTACTAGACTAACACACCCACCTAATCTAATTAATTAATCAAAATAACCTTTTTACAAATGCTCACAAACAGGTACCATAGCAAGTTATGTAAACTTTGAACTGATCCCAAGGACCTTCTATCTGCATATAATTCCATCCAATCAGACCTACTTAATAAACATGCTCTAGTTATCATCAAAACCAGCCAGTCATTGGCTCTCTTAGTCTGACCTATCTGGATTTTGACCTCTTAGTCTGACCTTTCTGGATTTTGACCTCTTAGTCTGACCTTTCTGGATTTTGACCTCTTAGTCTGACCTTTCTGGATTTTGACCTCTTAGTCTGACCTTTCTGGATTTTGACCTGGCAATGAAACTGACCCAGCAGCTCGGCTCTTGCGCTTTTGATTTGATTAAGTGTGGGTGAATAGTTAAGCAGATCTCCTTTTGTGTGGCACTGAGAAATGTTACATTACATTTGGTACACAATGTAATAAAATGCTTAAACAGCTCATCTTATGAGTCACCAAGAATGTACTTTGTAAGGTCTATCGATGTGTTATTCCCAACACTTTTGAGAGGTATTCAAAAGATGCCATATACGGTATATGTGTGTGTTTATATACACATGTATACAAGTATACCTGTATACATGCATCATACATACATATATACATACATTCATACATACATACATACACACACATACATACATACATTCATACATACACACATACATACATACATACACACACATACATACATACATACATACATACATAATACATGCATACTAAATTGGCTGGATTGGTTGGCTGTTTGCCTTTTTGGAAAGTTCAGCATCAACTGCAGGTGACAGAAAACCCAACCATGGTTTTCTCTGATGAATTGCTTCTTTTAAATGAACTGCCACTGCAAGGAGCCAATTCTTCTAAGCGACAGTCGGTGAGGTTGTGTCTCTCAATACCACATTCTGTTTGGCGTCTGTCTATGCAATGCCTGCGGGCACGTAAAGCATCATCAACTGCCATTTTTAATCATTTTCTTCCATCAGTGTATGCTGAGAGTGCTCATGAAGAGACTAACTGAAAGGGGCTACATAATTCTATTACATTCTATTCTATCATATTACAGTAAACTTACATAGGATTAGAAATGCACAAGTAAAACGGAAATAGTTGATTTTCAGTAATTCCATCATAGTTCTTAACAACAAAACTCAACCAACACCAAAACTAAGGTTAACCAACAAAACAGAATGGTACAACCAGAAAAGCTACAGCATTATCACCATCACCTTCCTTCAGAACTACACCAACAAAACCGCTGCTATTCGGCAGACCAGACTCTCACATGCACCGCAACCAAATTTAGTACCATCATAAAAGCCACTAGAACAAGCACCATAAACACAGTCAAATACACTACAACTATCGTCATCTCCACAGCTCTGCAAGCGCAACCAATGCCTGCATTTTTACTATTACTATTGTTATTATTATCTTTTTTTACCCGAGGTATACATGATCCCTCAGGATTTTAAAAAATTATCCGGAGAATAAAGAATTCTGGGATGGATAGAAATCGTCAAGATCTGGCGGAGCAAAAGTACTGTGGAAGGAAATAGAATTGAAGCGCTGAATTGTGACAGCAATGCGCTGGAAAAGATAACTGGTTTCTCTCGTGTCACCGGTTTATTATTATTTCTGCATTTATTAAGCGCCACTACATGATGACTAGTCAGTGGTGCTAAGCAATTGTGAGTGAAGGACTTGCTCAAGACTCCCACACAGTAACCGTCTCAGACGAGGTTCGAACCCGTACTCTATGCATTACAAGCCAAGCGCGCTAACCAGTTGGCTATTTGTAATTAAAAGGCAAGGTAAATCGTATCATATCACATTTGATAACTTATATAGCGCTTCTTACAGAACGAACAACTCAGATGCGATTCAAGCCTGTGTACCTCTGGGAAACAGGAAAGTAAGGCCATTGCTCATTTATGACAGGCCTCTCTGTCAACATTAGTGGGTTCAGCGGCTCAACATCCAATTGTTATAAATTGCACTATCAGAAAATTGAATCTAACATTCATCTGGGCTCGAAGACGTTGTCCCAGTTTTCATGCTTTGCTCCGCATATATTTGCGGGTGCCGATAATATAATCCCACCTTCTGATCACGCATTTAGAAAATTAAGTTTCTCGTGCAGACAATCACAATTTTCTCAAATCTTTTGATATAGTACATCGTAATCTCGAGATTTCTACAGTGCCCAACGAAAGTTAAGTCGCGGGAACCAGCTTATTCACAGGCGATCAGTCAAAACAAAATCGACAGGCAAAAGGGTTCGGTTCCAGGTCAAGATCCAGGAGTCAGGCAGTCAGACAGTCGGACGGCTACGGTGGATGGTGTTTGAAATTGAAGTGAGAAGAGAGATAAGAGGAAGAGGAAGAATCAGGATAAGATTTTTGGAAAAGAAATGTTTTCAGTCTTGAGTGAAAGACCAACGCAGAAACTGAAAGAGGTGAAGTGTAACCTTCCGTAATAGCCGCAACTGTTTCAGCCGGTACCAGAGTCATCTCAACACATCTGCTTAATCAAACCAATCAATTTCAATCTGCTGTCATTAAGTACTAACTACCGTAACATGTTAACGCTGCTTCAAATCTAGAGAAGTCTGACCATAGACTAAATAACCTAAAGTTTACGTGAGTATTATTGCCTACCTCATTTGAATCTCGGGTCCGTGCACGGGGACATTTTAATAGCGTGTAGCGGTGGTGAAGGAACTCACCCGATAGTGTCGCGGCCATATGGTGGCTACTGAAAAACGTGTACAATTTATAAATTACCTTGTGCGATGCTGATGATAAACTCGACTAAATCCTCTCGGAGTAATAGAGAAACATTTCCTGACTCTCTCTCTCTGTCTCTGTCTGTCTGTCTGTCTGTCTGTCTGTCTCTGTCTGTCTGTCTGTCTGTCTGTCTGTCTGTCTGTCTTTCTGTCTCTCTGTCTCTCTGTCTCTCTGTCTCTCTGTCTCTCTGTCTCTGTCTCTCTGTCTCTCTGTCTCTCTGTCTCTCTGTCTCTCTGTCTCTCTGTCTCTCTGTCTCTCTGTCTCTCTGTCTCTCTCTCTCTCTCTCTCTCTCTCTCTCTCTCTAGCGCATCATCGGGCGACAAATAACGATCGTTTGCTCTAATAACCACCACCCAACGATAGTGACAATGTTCGACTCCCCACGAGCGTCCATTGAAGGACAGGCACCTGCTCTCAGCGGCGCCGTTATAGTTCATGAATTCCTACGATCGCCTACCAATCAGCCCCAGCCAGACAGCCAGCATACATGCCGGCCGGCCGGCCGACAGTGGGCATTGGTCGCTCCAGTAATTGATGGAAGAGTTTATTATGCAATGTGTATGTTCTGTCAGAATATAGAGCAGTGCGAGAAATGTCACATATGTGTTATACGGGCTATTTGTGCATAGGAATGAGCCATTAGTTCTCGTTTTTAATGAGAATTTGCACAATGAACATCTTGCAAAATTGAAAAAATTTAACCAGGCAACCAGCTGCTTTTACATAGGCCCCTACTTTTCTCCATTCTGATGATAGCGTGTCAGCAACTCATCAACCCATATATATATTCAGTAGGACACAGGCTCGCTTGTGTAGTCTGGTGGCCTGGTCAGCTCATTGGTTAAAGCTAACGTCAAGGCTCTTCTGTGCCGGAGGATGCCGGCTCGCACACCGATAGTGGTAGTAGTAGTAGGCCTACTAGTAGGTCCACTGTTTAACGACATCTTATGGCATCAAAGGCCGTTGACGTCGCCCTCTTCCTTTATCCAGACTTGGGACTGGCACTACCCGAGTACGACAGTGGCGGAGTTGACACGGCGAGTGGCTATATTTCAGAGACTTAAATCTCGGGCTAGCATGGTCCGTACGCGAAGGTCTTAAATGGCAGCAGGCAGTGGTGGTGATGGGTCTCAACCGATGAATCCAAACTGAGACGGGTCGCGGCCGGTCGTTATATAAACAGTGTACTTTAGCATTTTACATTTATTGCTTGATGTGACCCCCGACCCTGCATGGAATCCACGTGTGAACATCGTCAATTATTTACAATCCAACCATTCCGTTCAACCCGGTCCTAGTCTGTCCTAAAACTTCTTCGCCCTCCCATCACCTCATCCTTAAAATTTGGTAATCTCTCTTCTCGCTTCAATTTCAAACACCATCCACCGTAGCCGTCCGACTGTCTGACTGCCTGGCTCCTGGATCCTGACCTGGAACCGAACCCTTTTGCCTGTCGATTTTGTTTTGACTGAGCGCCTGTGAATAAGCTGGTTCCCGCGACTTAGTTTTCGTTAGGCGCTGTAGAAATCTCGAGATTACGATTACGCTTACGATTTTGTTTAGAGGTACTTCCAGGAGGGAATCCACAACTGTTTAGGCCCGTAATGATGACGAGGCCCAATTTTCATGTTTTGCCTCCCCTGCACAAATTTCTGTTGGTGCCCATGATACTTCCTGAAGCCTTTCCTTCGGTGTTAGACAGGATAATACTATACATCTCGCATCAAAACTGTAATGTAGCTATAGTAAGACAACAGCATTCGGTAAAGGCTTCGATAAAAAAGCCGGAAAACAATGAATTAGGCCTAAGAAAACGTTTCGTTTAATTCATTACAGGTTTATTACTTTAGGCCTATGTCATTAAACGAAGGCTAACAACAAATCTGCCTTGGCTAACAATATGTTTGCTTTCAACGTTATTTATTGACATTTGACTAATAGTGTTACTGAAAGCTGATCCGGATGACTGATCTATATAGCCTGCAGTCGCAAAGGAAAACATGCACGCTATTGTTAAGCTCTCTAATGGCCGTGTATAAACAGCCACATGAATACACATTATGACCTACATACATACACATTCTGGCATATACACATGCGTAGATACACCTGCATACACATGCAAACATGCAAGCATACGTACATACACAAACATGCGTATACATACATATATGCATACACACATACATACATCCATACATGCATGCATACTCATTGATAGTCACTTTACATGGAAAGAACATATAATGCAAATCTCAAAAAAGATTGTTAAAGGCATTGGTGCATTGAATCGCATTCATTATGATCTGCCCCAATTTATACTGATTAACTTTTATTATTTACTGCTCTATCCGTATCTTTTCTATTGCAACCTTTTTTGGGCTTCCAATTATCCTTCTCTATTAAAAGACTTAGCAGTACTACAACAACGTGTCGTGAGAATTGTTGCTAAACGGTATCATGGTCTTGACACCGATTGCATTTTCTCTGCATTAAAAATTCTAAAAACAGAATCGATAAAAAGATTTCAAATTGCTGAGTTTATGTTTCGATATGCACAGAAGTCTTTACTTCGAGTATTTGATGTTTTTTTCTCGCGCTCCTCTGAATTCCACACTTATTCTACTAGAACGCTAGTTTCGTAGTACATAGGCCCAAACAAATACTAGATATTTCGACGTTAGATGCATTGGACAGCTGATAGGGAATGTTTTGCCACTATATACTCAACAGTTACCTTCTCTGCAGTCAACTAAACAACAACTGCGTAAATTTCTGAATAATGAATAACAAGCGTTATCTGTATATCTTAATTAAGTTTGATTTTTTCTTCTTTTGTTGTTTGCTTTGCAGGTCATGTTTATGATCTTATCATTTTCATAATTAAGATTTGAAATGCATATATAACAACGTCGCCATTGGTATTGCATAATAATTGGTGGCCCTAATTAAGCGGGACTCCGGTCCCTTCTGGGTCTACCCCTTGTTCTCGATAACCGATAACCTGAGTGTTTCATATTAAACTTTGTATACATTGGTTGTCGTCAATTTATTTGTTGGGATCAATAAACGAATAGCATAACATACATACATATACACATACATACATACATAGGCCTACATCCATACATGCATACAAACATACATTAATGCATGCATACATACATACATATATGCATGCATGCATAGATTCACACATACATGCATAAATACATACATATATACATGCATAATACATAGGCCTACATCTATACATGCATCCATACATGCATACAAACATACATGCATGCATTGGTCCTACATACATGCATAGATACGTGTCAACTTATATACGTCGGTTTTAATGCAAACGTTCATGATTCGTGCTGGGCGCAATTATTTTGTTCCCTTTCAGTATTGAATATTACAGAGTTTTATCACGCACTGGAAATGATCGCTTTGCACGTGGTGAATAACAATCTTTAATAAACTCCTCCCCGACTGGATGCATTCAGCTCGCATTACACAAGAAATAATATTAAACGACCTGGGGCAGTTGGCTATCCATCTCAATTTCTCTTACCGGTCCATACAGGCCCTATCACACTGCACATCGATCTCTTTGGAACGATCGCCCTCCTGAATTTCGTAGATTCTCCGTTGCTCTATCCCTCCCATAGTTTTCCCTCCCACTCACCATCATCTGTTTCAAGCGCTTCTGTCTATCACTCCTCAGGCTTTCCATTAAAAATTAAAGTCCTACATTTTCAAGAAATCTTACCTCGATCCATTCAATCCGCTACCTTCCCATTTCTCTCAACTCTAAACACAACCCACCCTAACAGCTCCTCAGTCTCCTCTTTTTGATCTTCTTTGCTCTTCACATGGTATCTGACTTCGGCTTAAATTAACTGACGCGGCGTTTGTGGAAAGGCTACCAGTGCCCTGCGCTTAGCTTTGAAGTAGCGCTTCAGAAATATTCTCTTACCAGTCCATATAGGCCCTATCACACTGCACATCGACTTTGGAACGATCTCCCTCCTGAATTTCGTAAATTTGTAAAAGCCGGCAAGATTTTGCCAATCATTTCGCGGTTGTAACTGAAAAGTCACGCGTTACCGTCTTCACGTTCACGTCATGATTTTTCTTGAGTTAGAGGTGTTGTGATTTGAATCTCACAAGACCGACTTATGCGCTCTACTTGTAAGACGGAGGACACGGGTTCGAACCTCCTCTGAGATGGTTTCTGTGTGTGGACCTTGAGCAAGTCCTTTACTCACAGTAGCTCAGCGCCATCGACTGATGCATAGTCATCATAAA
This sequence comes from Norana najaformis, assembly GCA_964023275.1. NCBI lineage: Eukaryota > Metazoa > Annelida > Clitellata > Crassiclitellata > Hormogastridae > Norana > Norana najaformis. The sequence continues at coordinate 13,110,517 of OZ029923.1, forward strand.
GTGGCGCTTAATAAATGCAGAAATAATAATAATAACTCATGCAGTATAATATGTAAGTCATTTACTTCTGGTCTTAACCTCTTCGCAGTCTCAGACTTTTATTCTTTATAATAATATTTTTGTCACTAACTCATTTGCATACTTCTAAATGTGAATGAACCCTTTTCTATATTGTCTATACTGACGATATGGCCCTGCTCATTTTTCAACGAAATGATCGGGCGAGGTCCTTCACCACTGTTGCCCGCTTAAGTGGGTACCCCGTGCCTGCAATTCAAACCTCTACATGATTATTATCGGTTTTTTGAGTAC